>SMSR01015619.1:117332-137851 GCA_019453355.1 Ceratina japonica | reverse complement strand
TCCATATTTATTTAATATATATATATACCAATATATCCCATACGTCACCAATATTTTAGAAATAAATAAATTCTTACGTAAAATGTACTGCTTTTACATACAACTCCAAGCAACCAAAAACTATATCCGTTCCACATGCAAATATTTTCTCAAATAAATCCGTACCCAAAGGGTTAAGAAGCATTGGCTCAAGTTTTGGCTCAGATTGAAGTAACGTGGACCAACAACATTTTAATCGACTGTCTCTCAAAAACTGGCATCTCTATTTTAAAAACTCGGAAGGGGTAAGACCGTTCACCATGGGAAACGTCGATGATCGTCGGTATCGCTGGGAAAGGAAAAGAACCATTATGTAAAGATGAACTTTTTGTGGCAATCTCTGCGTCAATTAAATTACCGCGATGCGTCCGGGCCCCTGAGGTTCGATCGAGCGCCTCGCTGGCTCGGGCACCGCGCGGATAAAGTGCACCGTGCGAGTGAGAATCGTTCCCACGAGAAACGTATTAAAGATATATAGGCGCCCTCGCTCGAGAAAACTTAAATTGGCTGTAATGTAACGCGCGCGCGCGCGCGCGCAGCTGAAATAACGCGGCGGCAATTTGCGGCCGAAAAATTCTGGAAAATATCCCGTCGGGAAAACTTCAACAGTCTCGCTCTGCGCGTAAATCTCGTAATGAAGCAATCGATTATCCTTGAGAATTGAAGAACTGCGTGTAACGAGTGCGATTTTTTAACATAACCCCGGATTCAAGGTAAACGCGTCTGTTCCGAGAACGAATTACAAAGATTGTTTAAAGATCGACCTTGGCGTTGAGACCGCAATAGTAATTGCGGATAATTTACTGCAGGCAAACCGTGGTGCCACGCGTTCGACGGGATTTTTCCTCGTGTCTTGACGCGGGTGCGTTTAACCGAAACGTCGGACCACGGAAACCTCGAGGGAGGTCATCGCTCGTTAGCATTCCCGGGCCATCGCCGGGCTCTCGGAAGTGCTATCCGGGCGGTCGAAAAGCTGCGTTTGACCGGCGGCTGCATACGAAAGTGAAAACCCCGAAAAAGCCAGGAAATCGATGGTATCGCGGCTGTCTGTCTCTCCGGCTGTGCACGCACTCGTCGCCGAACGCGCTGTCTTTAACGAATAATGGCCGCGCGGTTGAATCACGCCCGGTTGATTAGTAGTCGGTCGCCATAGGGGTTTCGTGTCGGGCCAGCGAGATGACGAGGCCGATGACGCGCGATCAAACGCGTCTCTTCCCTCTTTTTCGCTGTCGCCAGCTCGCGCGCCGTGAATTCTATTTATTTCGAGACGCAGGTGGGCGCACCACTCGCATACGCAACCGTGTCGTTTAAACGCAATTACCTTGCTGCCGTGCAGACGTGCGTGAAATCTCAATTTCCACCCGCGTGTCGCCCGAAAGACCGAGCAAAGGAACGCGTCGTCGTCCCCTCCCGCGATTCCACGAGGATCCTCTTTTTTCGGTCTCGGTCGGACGAACCAGACGAGACACACACGATGACAATGTTAATACACAACGTGACACGGGATACCGAAAAGGGAGGATCCTCAGGGAGGGCTCTCGGTTTCAATAGCTATGACAGACTTGTCAAAACTGTGGCTTATACCGAAAGGGGTTGTACTTCCCGGAAACGAGCACCGCCTACGGACGTTTCGCTTTCGAACGCAGACACTCGGATCCTTTATTCAAAAAACGAGTATCTATAGCTGTTTGTATTCACTCGATTCTTCTACGAACCGTAAAAGGATGTTTGCTCACGGGGCGGAGATTGGAACTAGCCGACGCATTAGATACTTAGCGCACGGTAGTCGCGGGTACGTTAAACTCGCGGCAATTCCCAGGACTACCGTGGGCGCTGGTCAGGAGCGTTTATAGGAAATCGGCGCGGTAATCGAAGGGAAGGTGTACGCGGAAGAACGCCGAAGGAGTGCGTCGTCGGGAGGAGAGGCGGGCCCAGCAGCAGCAGCAGCAACAGCACACACGAGCGGCCGCGAGGGGTCAGCTACAGATTTTTGCGGCCAGCTCGGGCAGCGTTGGGCAGCTGGCGTGCGGTCAGCCGCTCTGGCCGCAGCGCGTCGGTCGTGCATCACCGGCCACCGTATTAACCCCAAGCCCCGACGTACTCGGCCGGCACCGCAGGCCGCAGAATCCGCGGTCCATGGTGTCCCATGCCTCCATTTCTCACTCTCGTCCGCCGTCTCTCTCTCTCTCTCCTTCTGCCCGCCGCGGCACCACCATATCGGCCATAATTGTTCACGGTTCCTCGCGCTCCATCGCTTCCCGCTTTCTCTCCGAACGTTCCTCTAATAACCCCGGGACCATTCGATGCGCTTTCCTCCGCCCGTCCATTGGCTAACGAACGTTTAGCGCTGGCTAAGGGAAAACGGTCTCGGCCGCGGTAAACGGCGGGTATTTAATGCGGCGATGCTCGGATATCCTGCGGTTTATATCGTTCTCCGTGCCGGATGCACCGATCGAACCAACCACCCGCACCTGGCCCAATTGTCGGCTGATTTATTCCTCCCAAACAGGTGTTATCTTTTCAGACTTAAGAATCCTTCAAACTGATTATCATTTAAGTGATCTCAAACATTTGTATCAAACTGTAGACACGTGTATTACATTAATTAAATATCTCTAAAATTATTACCAAACTGTGATCGACTATGATTCAGAGACGTATAAATCGCGTGACAAGTCGAACAAGTAAATAACATCGAGCGCATATTTTAGATCGCGCGAAGTGCGTGTCGAACAACGGGCCCAATACGCGTTTCAAGAGTAATCGTGAAACGCGGATGACGATATAGAGCGATGTGACGCGACGCGTAGCCCGGGTTCTCGAATTAATAAATCACATACAGACGAGAGACGTTTCCAAATGCGTGCATGTCGCTATACAAGCAATACCCCTGATAATGACAGGTTACGCGCGACGATACACGAACTTCGGTGTACGCCCGGGCTACCAGGAAATGTCCCGCGAAGTTAAGTACCCGTGGAACAAGTCCGGCCGTTTGCTCCGTTATTAGCGCCGGTGCGGTAAGCCGATACGAAGACAGAAGGGGACTTGACCAATCGGACAATCTATTGTATATAAATTAACGAAAAGATTCGTAAATCAACGTAAATGCATAGTAATTAGTAGCAACAAATCAAATAATTAGGAACACTCTAGGTAGGGACTGGACACCGATGTGATAATTTTCGATTGGCTGCGAAAAAGTGCGCCTAAACCGGAAATGAGGATACTTGAAAACGATTTTTTTTAGTTAATATTTGCTATATTTATTCTCTTACACTATCTTCGATTAGTTATTTTTTTGACAAATTTCACGAAATGAATATTCATAATCAATAATGTAACTTTATTTATTTATTTTTTTTTAATCTAGAAAACCTCATACGAGATTTATTAATACATTAATACAAAATACAAAGAAGAATAATGTATCAACAAGTTACAATTTGGTACTTATAACTAATTTTAACTAAATGTTTAGATTGCAACTTTTAAAAAATTCAAGCATATACATGCAAGTCCTTATGTTGGGCTTGGCTATTATCAGTGATACATCCATGGGCAATTGGATAATGTAACTTTATTTTATTATTACTGGTATTTTTAGAAATGTCAATTTTTATTTCAGTGAAGCACTGACGCTGAACATAGTCTATATTCACTGTTATTACATTCACCTAAATCGCAAATTGAATCTGCAACTTCCGTTTTAGGCACAGTTTTAGGTAGGTGTCCAGATCCTACTTAGCGGGTCCCTACAAATAATAATCGAGAATTGATTTTTCTAATTTTAATCGGAATTTCCCTAGTCATTAGGAAAGCAGCATGAAGTGAATATCGAATCGGTATGCCACGAAAACAGTAATGAGGAACACGGTACTCGGATGGGAACAGTTTTCGTTGAATCTATCCGTGGATCGAGAGCACAGGTGGCCGGTAACGTCGATCGATCGGCGACCGATACGATGGAGGAGGGAACAGCTAGCACGAGCTCATATCCCGTATAATGAGAGCGGCAGCAACATCAGACAGACCGCCACCGTAATTGAAACCTACTACGAGAGGCCCCGGCCGTTGCGCCGATTCCCCCGGTCCCGGTAAAAACGGAATCGGGAAACCGGGCCAGGATCCTTTCGCGGCCGGAACCGCCACGCGAGGCCCATTCAGATTTACGACTCGCGATCGATATATAAACTCACCCTCGATCGCCGGTAATTGGACGATTTAGCCTGAGACCGGGAAACGCCGAAACGATCGAGGTGCGCGCGTAGCGAAATATTCTACCCACTTTACACGCGTAATTTCGATAATTTTATTTAATGACCCAGAAACGCGTGTAGACGTTGCAAGTGGCGAATTCATAAGTGGTGCCATTAACCCCTTAAGGACATATGCCAATTTAGTCCGGGGCACAAAGTGAAAGATCGGAGAGTAAGGAAAAGTTTGATTACTTACATACTGCGGTGACCCATCCATGTAGAAGAGGCGACGTCCATAGAAGCCGGAACGTGGAAGTAGCGTGAAACAAAAAAACACAGATCTTAATGAGCGATCATCGAGAGAGACATTGAGCCTCCCGCGCTTATGTAAAAGAGACGTTCGCGTAATCGGCTCGCGTGGCCGCGATTAAACGTCAGGTCGCGCGACTCTGGATCCGCGGCGAGCGTCGTTAGGGGTCGCGAGGGCGAATAATCGTCGAGGGGGTCCGAGCGAACGATCGTTGACAGCCGGCAATCAAGTTTTACGCCGGCCCGACAATCGCCGGCGTATCTGCCGGCAAATGCGGTATAACTCCCATTAACGTCCACTTTTTTTTTCTTTACGACGAGCATGATACATATAGCGTGTAAGCGGCCACGAAACGCGCGTGGAAAACGTTCGGGGGAATTTCCAAGGCGAAACATGGGGGGGGAGACGCGTGCGACGTCGGGCACGAGTCCCGATCCGTCATGATCAACCGACACCTGTGATTTAATTGTCACTCAGCGGGGAGAAAGTTCTGCTTCCCGTAAGATTTTCCTCCGTTCTTAAAATTCACTACGGGAAAGGGGTGGTTTACGTTTCGTGCGACGACGACGAGTCAGGGATGCAATTATTTTTACCTCGACCCGTTTCCCTTCCATCCGCGATAACGGAGAAGATAATACGGGTTCCTGAATTGTTTAGAAACAATTCTACTTGTGGTAACAAATGTAGAAAAATGTAAATCACTGTTTCTCCATGAATATTTACGCGATATACCGATTCCGTTAGAATTCCGTTAGGTAATAATCGGCGATGCGATATCGAGGCTGGCAATTATAAAACTGCTGTCGAGAACCGCCGCCGCCACCGCNCCGCGATAACGGAGAAGATAATACGGGTTCCTGAATTGTTTAGAAACAATTCTACTTGTGGTAACAAATGTAGAAAAATGTAAATCACTGTTTCTCCATGAATATTTACGCGATATACCGATTCCGTTAGAATTCCGTTAGGTAATAATCGGCGATGCGATATCGAGGCTGGCAATTATAAAACTGCTGTCGAGAACCGCCGCCGCCACCGCGAACACGTGTCCGTTCGCTGTCACCCCCGTCCTTCGATACGGGGAACGCGAAACGCGCGCGACAGCACGCAGCGCACGAACCTCTACGCTCGTCCCTGCGTGCGCCGCAACTTCTGAATAATTTGACATGTTGTCGTACACGTTATTATTCAGATAGACGTCGAGATACCGCGCGCCGCCGCCCGTTCCTGCGCGAATTAAGTTAGAAAACCTGACCAAAACGTCTTCCCATAAAATAAAGTTATTCAGACGCTTTTAGAGCTCGGACTTTTACTATCGATCGGCTCCGATAACTTTAAGAACTAGCAACTTACAGAAACCGGATACAGTTTGATAGAATTTGTTGAGCAGATGCGCCACGAATCCCGGAGAATCCTTACGAGCGAGTAGTAATATTATTTGTCATAACGGGCGACAGCTGCGCGCGTGAGTCAAGGTAGCAGAATGTCGATCAGGAATAAAGTCGATCGTTATCTCGGCGGCTACTCTCGTAGAACGAGACAAAGTCGGGGCCCCGATATCTCGGTGCCGATCGAACGAAAGGATTTCGTTCGTCGCGGTCGTGCCGCGCGATCGATGGAAAAGTCATGATACCAGGCATAGGCAGGCGGGTTTTTGTATCGGGATTGACATTTAGATTGCGACGGCGCGCACGGATTGTCATGCAATCGGCGGGTCCCCTCTAATAGGCTCTATTAGCATGAAACGGTGTAATCGGTCCGCGTTCGCGTGTACACGACGAGAAAAAAAGAATGTTACTCACCTCTCGGTCCCTCTTATTACGCGAGGTTAGAATAATACGGCCGGGTAATGTGCTAAACGTCTTCGGAGAGACGCGCATAATAAAGCCGGAGGAGACCCGCGCGCGCGCACCTGCACGCTGCCACATCTAATTATTCCGCCGGTTTTTTAAGTCGCGGCGATTTATATCGAGCAATTAGGCCCCGACTGTAGCGCTAATTGGAGTGAGACCGCGTACGTGCACCGGGCCACGGGACTGATAAACGCTCCACCGACTATCTCGTTAGCAGTTTTCGCGTGGGGTCCGATGCCCCGTCGATCAACCTACGAATCACATCAGAGAATCCTCGCCTAATTGAACTTGATATCCAAGCTTTATATATACGATAAACAAAGAGGGAATGAAAAATTATGCGCTGAACGATAAAATTTAATTTAATTCTTTTAATTGAAGAAGCTGGAATTTTTTTACGGGACCGGGAACGAAGACTGGTTCTCGGGGAGGACGACTCGGCGATGGGATGGAAGTTCGCGTTCCTCGCGCGAAGACACAAATTAAAATAGACTGGAACTCGTGCGGCAGTCATATCAATCAACGTCCGTATAGAAGGGAGGTGCAAAGGTGCCTCGTCATTAGCCAACGATGAGCCACTTTTCGGAGAACCCTCTGTGCCAGAAACGGGCAATTTACTTTCGCGAAACTGCTTCTAAACAGCTCTTCTTTAGATCGCGTCACGAGACGTTCCCTCGCATTCCAGTTTATTAAAACACTTTTACCGATTTCATACTAGAAATTGTACTGAATGAATATAGATTAATTTCACTGTTTTTAAATTTATTATGAATATGTTGAATAGATTAGAGTGGATTAGAAAGTGCAAATTAATGTATTCCTCAATTATGCACGACAGACTAATATTTTTAATATCACTTAGGCAATTGAATATAATTTATAATATAATTGAGGTAAGAATATAAGCAATGACTAAATTAAATTTCATTTCGTTTGAGGAAAAGTAGTAGCGTCATAGAAAATGATAAGAAATCAGATTCTATATCACTTAGGCAATTAAATATAATTTATAATATACTTTAGGTAAGAATATAAGGAATGACTAAATCAAATTTTATTTGGTTTCAACAAAAGTAATGGCATCACAGAAAATGATAAGAAATCAGACTCTTAATTTGATATTAATGACATTGAAGCAACTAATCATCTCAAAATGTGTTCATATTATACTTTCACCGCGGTATAGGGAAAAGAAAGAAAGTATGAGAGAGGTCCAGTCGTGGGGCACAGAAAGATCTCCCGTGGCAGATATAGCGCGTCGGCCCCTAAACATCTACCATTATATTAAATTGTGTATATTTCCCTTCATAATTACTCGAATTATACGCATTATGTAAATCGGTATGTTAATGCCCGTGCCACCACCCTCCCTCCGCCCTCTTCCGCACGTCCCCCCTTCCCTTCGTCCCTCGCCGCCGCTATTCCTCGCGCGATTCTCGGAGAGGATTACAGCAATTTCGTTTAAGCGCGCGTTAAATGTTCCTTTATACGCTTTTTATTCAGCCGTGCATCCGGTTGCGCGCAGCCACGGTTCGGCCACGGGCTTTTCTAGATCGTGCCTCCTCTATTTACATAATATTCCTCGCAACGGAGATCCGTATCGAAGCTACAGAACGCGCGCTTTTCAGTAATAAATACATCTCCACTACAGTATATTATAAAATCGAAACATTATCCTCTGACAAAATTTTAATGCCTCGTCACAAAAACGATGTTACAAATAAAAATAATAAATTATGCAGCAAAGATACTCAAAATCTACGATACATTATTTATTCAGTTTCATTTTAGGGAAGACGTTTGTAATTCAAGCACAGTTCATTTCTCCTATTCTTGTTACGCGCGAAATTAATTCCCTCCGCGTCGCCTCGCGTCCGCATATTCTATTTACATAATATTTCGCGAGATCGATATCGGGGGCCAGAGATTGCGGCGAGTTAATAAGGCCCGTCGACGAAATTAGGAACCCGGAGCGATTCGCGCGCGCATGGGACCGAAGAACGGGGGCCCGGCGCGCAAAATATCAACCGGCGATCGTCGGAGATACGCGCGATCTCCGTTATTAGCGATAGGCATCGATCCATAAAGCAAATCGACAGCCACCGAAGGCATCCGGGGGCCCGTCGCGTCGCGTCCGACGCGGTACTCCGTGTTTTCGGCAAAACCGAAGCGCCGCACCGTCTCCGCGTTAATCCCCGGGTAATTTCGTGTAAACACGATGTCGTACAACGCTTTAAACTTTTCAGGTAGCATTACGCGGATCGCCGTTTTAAACCACTTCATGTGGCGAGCCGTATTTTTGAAAATGATCGTGGACGTGTTGCTTTATGAGAGGCAGTTCGCCGTTGATTAATAATATTCATGCCTCTGAGTGATACTTTTCGTGTACTACTACGTACGTACATCAACGTTGTTCCCTTTCTTTAATAATATCTGAACATTTTGGAAATCGTTCAACGTTCTTAAATATTTATAATGATAATCTGCATGACTCGATACGGGAGAATTGGGCTAATCGAGACATGAACCGAGACTGAATCAGTAGCAATTGATTGGCACGTCAAGAGGCGCGCCGAGAATCAAAAGACGATATTATTAACGATAAGATTTTCGCTTTTTTCCGTGAAAAGGAGCGGACCGATTACCGAGCAATCCACGGTCTGATTACCAGCGCCAATTATCGAATGGACGATTCGATCGGGACCGGTGGTGGCAAACGATCGACGGCGGCTCTCAATCAACGCGGACGCCGCGCGGCGCCGTATATGTATAGTACGAAGGACGAGCACGCTGATCGACGACCAGCCGGATGACGATCGGCTGTAATTTCGATGATGATACGGAATTATCCAGTGCGAAGGGTTCCGTGCATCAGCCGAAGGTAGTTCGCGCCGCACCGGCTCCCCGGAGTCCGTGAACCTTTCCTTCGCACCCTTGATACGCGTTTAACAATGTTTCCCGTATACGTGGTGTATTTAAGAAGCAATTTATTCCGATTTCCAGTAGGAGAGAGAAAATTTATCCATATTTCAGTAAAATGGTTATTAATCAAGATTTATAGTTTGTTTATAGGATACGTTATTGTTCTATTGAACTTTACTTATCAGAAAATAAATCTTTTGATATTTTATGTATTTATTTATTTATTTATTCATTTATTCATTTATTTATTTATTTCACGGGTCAATTGGCCCTTTACAAGTGCAGTGAGAATAAAAGAGCAGATAAAAGAAAAAAGAGAAAAAAACAAATAGTGAAAGATTTACATGATTAGAAATAAGAAAACGGCTATAAGAATAACAGAAGTATCATGCGATAAGGAGTTTATAAACTACGCATTAAGAAATACATACGAAGCTTTCTTCTTATGACATAGCTGGAATCATAGAAAATGTCAAACAAGAGACTGAATCTATTGGCTTTAGAAATAACCCTGTTAACTACTCTGGATTGACCAAAGCGAGAAGTGAATCTCTCAGGACAGAAGGTTTTATTAGGTCTGATGTTACGAGAGTCTAGTTTGTGCAAGGAGAGCAGAAGAATCTACTTTGTGATTTAATAAATTAGAAAGGAAAATTAATTCAGAGATCGTTCTTCTGTTATTCAGGGTAGTTATCCCAAATTTCATCATGATAACAGTATAGTCATGGTCAAGGTAGTGCATGGGACGATCAGTAAGATTTTAATCATGATTAATAATAATTTTGATTTTTAATTTATACTGAAGGTAGAACTAAATTATTTCTATTCTTAGTAATCGTTAGGCGATGGGTTGATGGTTAGAATTTTGGCACACCACGTATGCACGTCGATACGCAGAGTGGATAGGCGACAGTGTGCGAGGCATTATTACAAGCGCAGAAGGACGATCACGGATCCGCGGGCGAACTTCGTTACATANGAAATTTATCCATATTTCAGTAAAATGGTTATTAATCAAGATTTATAGTTTGTTTATAGGATACGTTATTGTTCTATTTTACTTATCAGAAAATAAATCTTTTGATATTTTATGTATTTATTTATTTATTTATTCATTTATTTATTTATTTCACGGATCAATTGGCCCTTTACAAGTGCAGTGAGAATAAAAGAGCTGATAAAAGAAAAAAGAAAAAAAAACAAATAGTGAAAGATTTACATAATTAGAAATAAGAAAACGGCTATAAGAATAACAGAAGTATCATGCGATAAGGAGTTTATAAACTAAGCATTAAGAAATATATACGAAGCTTTCTTCTTATGACATAGCTGGAATCATAGAAAATGTCAAACAAGAGACTGAATCTATTGGCTTTAGAAATAACCCTGTCAACTACACTGGATTGACCAAAGCGAGAAGCGAATCTCTCAGGACAGAAGGTTTTATTAGGTCTGATGTTACGAGAGTCTAGTTTGTTCAAGGAGAGCAGAAGAATCTACTTTGTGATTTAATAAATTAGAAAGGAAAATTAATTCAGAGATCGTTCTTCTGTTATTCAGGGTAGTTATCCCAAATTTCATCATGATAACAGTATAGTCATGGTCAAGGTAGTGCATGGGACGATCAGTAAGATTTTAGTCATGATTAATAATAATTTTGATTTTTAATTTATACTGAAGGTAGAACTAAATTATTTCTAGTCTTAGTAATCGTTAGGTGATGGGTGGATGGTTAGAATTTTGGCACACCACGTATGCACGTCGATACGCAGAGTGGATAGGCGACAGTGTGCGAGGCATTATTACAAGCGCAGAAGGACGATCACGGATCCGCGGGCGAACTTCGTTACATACCCGTGTGATTTTCCATGCAAATTGAGTTGTTCGCCTGTCATTATGCTAATCAGAGTAATGACGCGTCGCGTATAGTATGGCCATACTATACGTATACGCAGGTTAATACAGCTGCTGTAATGAACCGCGGTATGCGTGTATCGGCGTTGGAGGTCCCCGTCCATCGTTCGGATCGTGACGCCGCGACGACGACGTTTCTCCGCATTTTTCGACCAAACACAGCTGGCCGGGACGGAGCGCAGGTAAGTAAGTATTCGCCAATCACTGATTGCGTGTCACACCGCGTAAGTATATGCCTTAACGGCCTTATCCGATTTGAAATCGTTTAAAACGAACGAGGGGGAACGAGAAACGAGTTGAGCGGCATCTGTCCTCTTAATTAGTTCGGAGAAGAACTGTTCCGCGAGGGAAAACAGAATTGACGGTACGTTTGTTTCGAAAATGAGAATCGGGATGCAACGCTAACGCATTTTTTGTTGTATTAAATTGCAATTACAGGCGGTACGGAAGTCTCGTTCGTACGAAACGAACGGGTACGGAGTAATCGCGCGCTATCGTCGGATTCTTTGAAAAAAATAACGAGCCAAGACGATGGTAATTACATATCGCGGGCGATCGTANTTTTTGTTGTATTAAATAGCAATTACAGGCGGTACGGAAGTCTCATTTGTACGAAACGAACGCGTACGGAGTAATCGCGCGCTATCGTCGGATTCTTTGAAAAAAATAACGAGCCAAGACGATGGTAATTACATATCGCGGGCGATCGTAACAATTATTTCGTTAGCCCTCTGTATCGAAGAATATACAGCCTACCCTCTCTTATTTTCTCTTTTCAAAAATAACGGACGTCCGAGGAATTAGCGGCAATAAACATACATCCCGTCTTTTCCGCTCGTTTCTATATCACGAGGATGCTAATTACTTCTGAAATTCATGCGATACTATTCAGTGCTTTTATTGCGTTTCCACGAAAACGGATTTATTTATTTATTTATTTAATTCACGGGTAATTAACCCTTTTACATATTGAAGAGAGTGGTACAGAGCAGTAAAAAAAAAAAGAAAAAAAAGAAAAAGAGATATTATAACGACTGAGAAGCAAAAAAAGAACAAAGCTTTCTTCTAATGACAGAGCTGGAGTCAATAAAAATGTCAAAAATGTGACAAAATCTGTTGGCTTTAGATAATATTCTGTTTACTACATTAGAATGTCCGAATCGAGAAGTAAATCTCACTGGACAAAAAGTTCTGTTAGATCTGAGATCGCTAGATGAGAATAGAATTTTCTGATTTATTATATTAAATTAAATTCTTATATTATTCTTATCTTATTATTAAATTATTATATTATATTAAATTCTTTATCATTTTCTTCATTAGTATTCCTAAAAAATTGTTTAAAGAACCCGCGTGACTCGATTTCCTATAATAAATCTTTTCAGTCTGATCAATGCCATACATTGACTACTTGCAATAGAGAAGTCGGTTCAAATTCGCTGGCGTTGGTTCGATATTCAATGAATCGTTTTCCACGATTCGACCAGCATCAACTATAGGCTCGTTTTCTCACAAAGCGGCGTTCGCCGTCGGCCGACGCGACGGTGCATCGTGGGAGTGATTGCGGAAACGTCTGACGGCGCAGCGTGGCGGTTGCTGCCGCCACGTTACTCGCGTGCATAATGCATATCGCGTGACTCCGTCACGGATCCGGACAGTTACAACGTGTACACGCGTAACAATATCGCGTATCGGGGGAATCTCTCTCTTTCTCCCTCCGCCTCCCCTTTCTCTTTCTTTCCTGTGTACGCGGGGCGTCTGGCATTTTAATCGAACACCGCGAGGGAGAAATGGAACGCGTAGTATATACCCGCGGTTAGGGCAGCGTAACGAACGCGGAGAGGGCCCTCTTAGCGCAACAGTCCCATGGACTGCTCCGCCACGCACCGTCGCGAATAAGGCTCCTGACGCCTGTCGCAATTAAAGACGCGTCGCGATTAACGCTATCCTTCGACGGATCTGTATTAATAACGACGCCGGGTTAACGGAACTCCCGCTGCCTTTTAACCCTCCCCGAGGAAACGGGGTGGGCTGCGGAACATCGCTGACATTGACGGAGACGCGCGTTTCCTAGAATTTATCGCGTTACATCGTGCGTACGGCTTTCCTTCCGTTTCAAACGCCGCGTGTACGTACTTACGTACGAGTCGTACAATGATGTAACAACTTCTGTTAAGACAGTTTAACGCATACGGTGCATAACTATCGGCGAAGGGGATTCGGATCAGAATTTTTTATCAAACGTCGGTCGTTCTCGCGTGTGTTTAAGTCGGCGTTAATTAGGGAAGAGAGAATCTCGTTATTTAATATCTGATCTGTGGACGGCGGCGTTCGAGACCCTGGGAGCTCGCGGAGGATAAAATAATTGAAAAAACGGATTTCGAGACGGGAAAGGAAAAACTTGGAACCGCGCGCGCGGCACACCCGCTGTTTTACGAGCTGCGAGTTCAGAGCGCCGCGGCCAATTACACCTTCCACGGTTAGGCGGGTTCCTACGTCTTAACGGGCAGTTAGTGCCGCCATAAATGTCCCCGCTGCACGCTTTTAATTGTCCGCCTATAAACGCCGCTCGTGATACGTATTACAGAGAAACGGCGAAGTTGATACACACCCAGATCGTAACCGGCAAGAATGTTACTCGATTACCTTTTAATACCGGGATATTATATGAAAAATAATCCTCCAGTTGAAACCCGTTCCGGTGTCATTTCGATGACGCGTCGTCCTTTTCTCGCTCTGACGCGTCAATCCTCTCTCAGAATTTAATTAATAATTAACCAAGTCTAGTGTAATTGACGACTGAATCCCATAGCACTGTCCGAAAGCGTCGTTATCACCTCGCGGACCAATCAATTAACTTAATTATTCCTTTATTTCAACACCACCACGGTTCATTTCTCTAAGCCATTACAAAGATTGATGAAGTTGACAACGCGGCCCAGCGAAACAGGCTGATCGATCAACGACGATCTTCGCGCTCCTCGTGGCGTCCAGCCAAGCGCTCCCAGCGGCGCGATCGGACGCGCAATAAAAGAAAAGTTAACAGAGACATCGAGAACGGATCGGGGCTCATTAACATCTTCGCGAATTCGCGACCACGCCAATATATTTTAATTAACGATTACCCTGTAAATATCGTTTTTTATCGGCGCCGTAAGTCACCGGCGAGCGGGCAACAACATTCGTTTCCAGGGACCGCGTGGGTGTGACATCACGGGCCTCTCGCGGAGGGCCTGAGCGGCCGGAGGACAGGAGGCTCAGGTGGCTCCGGGCCCGATGGCCCCCTCCTCGCCCCGAAATAGGAATAACTCTCGAGATTCGGTTATTAATTTCGTTTCGAGGCCCGGCGGGGCGCTAGACGACCCCCTCGTGCGTGTCAGCCCGGGGTTGCCGGGCTCTCCCATCCGGACCGCGCCCTCGAGACTCCCTTGAGACAATGGCCGCCCGCGGTGCGCGATGTCTCCGACGACGTCCCGGGACCCCCGTCGGGTGGCCGCGTATGCCCACAGTTTTAGTGCTATAGAGACGTCAGACATCCGTCCACCGTCATTTCGTATTCGTGCCTTCGGGCCCCGGACCCTCGAGAGCCGCCCGTCCTCTCTCCCAACGTTCGGCGATCGCCGATCCCGATCCTCCGGCGCGGGAAACCAGTATCGATATTCATCGCCGAAATCTTTGAATTTTCAGATACCGACCACCGATTCGGTTCTCATAATTTTTTATCAAAGTAACAGATACCAATCTGTACTTGTCAGATTCTACTAATTTCAGAATGTACCGCAGCATTTTTCCGAACACGTTAAGAGGAGAAGCGATGAGACGAGTTTTCGGGGAGCGAGAATGAAAATATTTGTATCTTCATTGCGGGGTCATCAATCTCGGAGCGGGCCGTTCATTATGCAATCGCTAAGGGTAATCTCGTGCGACGCAATGTCCCCCGATAGGGATCTACCTTAATTGAGATTTAACCGTCGCGTCGCGTCGTACGAGATAGGAGACACGCGCCTCGGTTTCACCAGATCGGCCGGATCGAGATCGAGAGGAGTGCGTCGACGCACGCGAGGCCCCGATCCCGGGGCTCCGCGCGCGTACGAAAAAGGAGCCCGGCTGGATTTATCGTGATGCATCGGGATACTGACAAGAACAGCTGTGCCTGGGGCTCCGAGCCACTCGCAGCGGGAACGGGAATCCGCCGCGGGAAACAAACGTACGATAACGATCCACGTGTTTTGCGCCGCTCGTATCACGTCATTGTCGCGATCGATCGCGATTTTCAATCGGGGAACACGGCCGGTAATTTATTTCCGCGGGCTATAGCCTAGCCGGCAATACGTTTGACAAGGGACAATTACGTGCAATTAGTGGAAATTATTTTGAAACACGAAGAAAGATTGAGGACTAGATTTTAAGGAGGTTCATCTGGTACATAGCAAGTCAAATGCAAATTATAGAAAAGGGGAGCTCGCTTGACTAGCGTACATGTTAATAACGGAGGTTATCTACTGCTGAAATATGCAGATTTCGTTAGTTGTGTTTAGATATTTCTCGATTCATAGTCACCCAATCTACCTAAATTTGCAATTAAAATATTCGTTCAATGTTTCTCTTTAATATGACATAAGTTTCATTCAAAACTACCTGTCAATACCTAATAAATTAGCGATAGAAGTCTGGGAAATCACTCTTTTCCATATGACTACGTGTAAAATTGGAAAAAATATTTATATTGATATCTCATCATTAAGGTACTCAAATGACTTAAAAATTTGGATTTAAGGCTTTCACGGTTATTGTTTATTCTGATAGCATTCATCTTCCGGATTGAAACCGTGTATTTTAACAACTCATATGCCATATGCTCATAAAATTTTTTTTGAGGTGTCCTGGTATACTGTTGTAGACTATCAAATTTTTTTGGAGATCTATCTGTTAATTCCTTAACCGGATGAACCTCCTTAAAGGTAGTAACGTAACAGTTAATTTCATCGTATCATAATGGTTTCGCATTAGATATTCCGCTTGATTGAAAACCTTTTGCCAGCAGAGCAGATTTGAATACAGAATGTTGAGTCTTAATATTACTTACGCCCTGAAGTCCGAGTTGGTTCCACGGCAGACATTGATTGATGCGTGCATTTGTTGAAATCGTAGCGGTGCAAAATATGGAACACAAAGCAATCATTAAAAGTGTTCATAATGGACGTGTATAACAGAGCTTTAAACACCGTCGTTTCGTATAAACTGTTCGGCGAACGAAAGAGTTTCTTTGCCGAGAATTCGATGAACTTGTAACGCGGACACTTGAACACGGTTCGGGAACTGCTTTACAATGTAGAGGGTAATTCCTATACTTTCTTGCATCGTCGCAAGAAACGTCCGCTTGAGTACCGGGCAGAGAATTCAATCAAGGGTCCCTGGGGGTAGAAGAACTGAACGAAAACAATTTTTTCCCCACCACCGGCTCGGCCGCGATACAGAGGTCCACGTCGAGAAATTGCCACGTCAGGCAAGCGTATCTCTTACGGACGACAACGTGTTAATTAGAAATTCATCGTTCCTTTGTGCCGGGCCGGTGGCAAGAAAGAGAGCGCGCGAAGGCGTGTCGGTAACCGTGAAACACCGAATTTTCGATGCCGCCACTTCGTTCCACCTTCTTCCCCGGCCCCGGTCATACTACACAGTCCGCAACGAGCAAAACGCGGTACGAGTCGCTTTTTCCGAGATTCTCGTTCGCGCCGGTTGGCCCCCCAATGGAAAACAAAACCCGTTCGTTCGTGCTAACCGAACCCCTCGTTTCGGCAGTTTACTACCACAACGTTTTTGATACAATTTATACTCACGGATGTTGGATCCTGGATGAATAAAACCGCACATGAAACAGAAAAAGAAAATACGCAATTAGAAATCGAATAAAAAATTTTATAATTGTTGGAAGTAATTTATTCATCTGATTTTATCTTAAGAAAAAGTGTAAGTTTAATCAAGCAGTGATCGCCTAATCGTTTAATTTTCAATTTCACGAGCTTGGACCTCGATTGGCGATTCTCTTCGTTCCTTATTATCCACGGCAAAGCGCGACCGATTAGGCTGGACCGACGATAGGTGCTCGTCAGCCAGGTGAGTACACGATCGCCTCGAAACGATCGGACGAGAGAGGACAGCTATTTATGCAGGAATAATAATTGGATTGTAATCGTCGACGGGACTGGGAAACACCGCTTTTCTGCCCCCGTGCTACGTGCATAATGACCGTGCTCGCTCGGCTTTTGAAGTATAAAGACGTTCGACGGAGCCGGTCGACAATTTGTTATGCATACCTCGCATGGACGAAAATTGCGTTTAATTCGCCCGATGCTTACGCGTTCTCCGGGCGAAGAACGGTTAGGGGGGAACGGAGAGGGGCCCGATACCGCAAGGATGGGTCGCATGAATGTAGACGTTCCATTTAAAAAGCCATTCTCGCGNACAAGGGGGAGCCGATACCGCAGGATGGGTCGCATGAATGTAGACGTTCCATTTAAAAAGCCATTCTCGCGTGTTTAGCATAATACGTAATCGCGCGAATCGGCCGGTCGTCGAATTATTCGCGGTCCGAGTTGCGCGCCGCTTCCAACCGAGTCGTTAACCATCGTCGAATGATCTCCTCGTTGGAAAAAAGACCGCTGGCTAATGTCCCGATCCGCGTTCCCGGAACGATTTATACAGGCGGACTCGTCGAAAACGAGCTAGCGCCAATGATAATCGACCCCACCCCGGCTTCCCCCATTGATTTTTGATGAATTATTAAGGCATCGTTTCTCGGATACCAGAGAATAAGATATTATTGGGACGTTGGGTGGGGAGATCAGAGAGAATCTTTTCAAAGAAGTGATTTCTCAATAAGATCTTCTGTAAATCCCTTTTTTACAATTCTAATTGCACGAATAATAAATTTGCATTCGTGAGAATGCCTTTTCTTCTAATGCATTGGCTGGAGTATTGTTTTACATTAAGCGTAAGATATTCAAAGTCGTAAAATTACTCGGAACAGAACTCGCAAATCGTCGGGGACACGGTTTCTATCGGAGTTACACGGGAGAACATTCCGGCCCGAGAGGAGTACCCGTTTGTTTATAAACCCTCAAAATGTTCTGCGGCCGTGCGTTTTCGGCGACAGAGGGGCCGCCGCGAGGCGGACGAGGAAACGAGCTGCGGTTTTCCGACTCCGGCCAGCGGGACGCTGAGCAACTCCTGTCCCGTTTAAATATTCCATTCGTGGATGGAACCGGTACCAGCGGCCGCGCCGACCGACCGAGAGGATATTTCACCCGTCCCCGCGCGTTTCAATCGGGCCCGCGTAGGTAAACGCCCGCGTAATTCGTATACGGCCACTCCGCAATCCCTTTACTCTTCCTCCGGACAGTTTTACCGCCTTTCGGACAATCCCGCTCGTCGAGCCCGACGATGTACCCACGCGAGCGATGGAAAAAAAGTCCTCCGCCGCGAATTTTATTGCCCGGCCGCGATACACGCACCGCTCGAAAAGCGCTAGCTCGAGTCACCATGTTCCTTGCTCATTCTAGTTCACTTTTTTCGAGAACTGTACAGAGAAATTTCCTATTTAAATATATAGTACCAGTTAGTATAAATAAAAAAGTCCCTCCTTCATATATTGATAAATTTAAAGACTCCATTTTCCTCCCTCATTCTAGTTCACTTTTTTCGAGAACCGTACAGAGAAATTTCCTATCTAAATATAGTACCACTTGGTATAAATAAAAAAGTCCCTTCTTTATATATTGATAAAATCAAAGACTGATAGACGACCTTGGCTACTTCCTAGACAGAATCAATTACCATAGTCATCTACATTATTGCAACTGTCAGAACATCTTCTCTACCTGAGAACGTCAGCCCCAGCGCGACTGAAACTTTGTAACAACCCACGTCAGTCAAAAGCTTGAACAATGAACCAGGCAGAGAAACTGGCAGAGCCGGATGCTGGGCCGAGGAACGAGAGGGTTTGCACGATTTTATAAAGGGCGGCGTGAAACGGGTAGAGAGGAAGATGAGCAGAAGGAGAAGAAGAAGAAGAAGAAGAAGACGAAGCAGGTGGGAGCGGTTCGCCGCAAGATCAGGGGCCCGGCTCCCAGCGGAATTTTAACTTTTAATAATAAAGCGAGGGAGTCTCGAGTTGTGTTATGATAGGTGGGAGACGGGGGCGCCCGGGGTGGAATGACGGAGGCGAATTAAAGGCGGTAGGAGGACTCGTGGCCCGGGTAAACCGCAGCACAGACACCGCCGCCACCGCGTAATTGGCCTACTCTCTCACTTGCCGCTCGTTCGATTGATTATTATTTTTGCACGGCCTGACCCCGGCGACCCGATCATCCTCCGCCGTCCGGTCTCATCATTAAGGGAACCTCCGAAACCCTTTCGCGGTGGACAACGGCTTCCTTGATGCATCAATTATCATCGTACTCCCTGGGAACCCGTCATAAGATTACTCCATCTGACGTTCTTATTACTCCGCGTCGAATCAGACGGTTGACTGTTATCCTCACGTAAACAAATCCATAACCATTTCTCATTAAGGAGGTTCATCCGGTTAAGGAATTAACAGATAGATCTCCAAACAAAAATTTGATAGTCTGTAACAGTATACCAGGATACCTCAAAAAAATTTGTAAGTCATTTGGATATCTTAATGATGAGATATTAACCCTTTGGGTACGGATTTATTTGAGAAAATATTTGCATGTGGAACGGATATAATTTTTGGTTGCTTGGAGTTGTATGTCAAAGCAGTACATTTTACGTAAGAATTTATTTATTTCTAAAATATTAGTGACATATGTCTTCAAGTAATTAGAATTGCAAAACAAAAATAAATTAATATGCTTATAACACACTCAAGTGAATGACGTGTCTCAGACGTCAAATGTACCCAAGGGGTTAATATAAATATTTTTTACAATTTTATATATGAAAAAGAGTGATCTCCTAGACTTCTATCGCTAATTTATTAGGTATTGACAGACAGTTTTGAATGAAACTTATTTCATATTAAAGAGAAACATTTAACGAATATTATAATTGCAAATTTAGGTAGTTTGGGTGACTACGAATCGAGAAACATCTGAACACAACAAACAAAATCGGCATTTTTCAGCAGTAGATAACCTCCGTTATTAACATGTACGCTAGTCAAGCGAGCTCCCCTTTTCTATAATTTGCATTTGACTTGCTATGTACCAGATGAACCTCCTTAAACACATTCTTCGAAATCATGAGGTAGAATAA
>SMSR01015619.1:105888-117115 GCA_019453355.1 Ceratina japonica | reverse complement strand
AGAGAGCGGCCATAAATAGGACGATTAGCTCGCTGATTTGTTGCTCCCCTTCGAGTGTCGGCGTCCTTCGTCACCCAATTTGGAACTGGCGTGCCTCGGAAGAGAGAAGCCATAGCGAGATCGGGAAAATCGATAAACCGACGCGGAACGATTCCACGAAATCGTCGGAATAATATGCTCGTTTGGCTTTAATTATGCAAACGCGATCGAGCCGAAATCCGCGTCCTAGGCGACACGGCGCGACGCGCGCGTTTATCGCCGGGCCAGATCGATTGCCACATCGGGGCCAGATCGTTATCCGCCCGTTAATTCCTCCTCTCCAAAGTTGCTTAACATAATTCGTAAACAGGATTCCCGGTGAAATTCACCGGTTAGGCTTATCTACGTATAGCTCGCACGATACATCAACCGATTATGTACCACTCATAACGCAGATTCATACGATTAATCTACCCCTGCGTTCACACCGTTGTTTCCGATGTAAATTGCAATAATTAACGTTAAAACGCTACTATTTGCATATGCTTATGGATTTTGAATACTTAACTAAATAGATAAAATCTTACTAACATCCCATTCCATGCTATCAAATTCCTGACTAAAATAAGCACCTAGAATATGCCTCTATCATCTGGACACTCCGTCTCCTTTGTCACCGTGACAAGCTTNTCTGACAGGCCCTTAAGTAATAACCCTCTTTGTATGCATTTACTAGTTATTTGCGAAACGCAATAATTCACACGATACCGATGATCGTTTATTCGCGTGTAAATGTCAGCCGGGAAAAAGATCGGGCGAAAGAGGTAACCCGACCGAAAGTCGGAGCGCGCCGTTTTAATGAACCTCTCACACGCGTTACATACACTGGACGTGCATAAGAGAACTCATTCGCCGTTCCGTTCGGCTGGCCGGTGGCTGGTTATTATCTTTATACACCGTGACCCAGCTGACCTTAATGCACCGATCGTTGCCGCTCCTTCGGATCATATTATTAAACCGCTTAATCTCTCATGGACAAAACTCATGCCTGATTCCGGCTAATCGAGAAATCCTCGCAGGCTAAACCCTCGGGGAAACTCGTGTTTCCGAACTGCGATTACATTTCCAAGTCGGAGCTGGTGCAAACAAATTAATATTCGTTTTCATTTTTTTTTTTTTTTTGCGGGGAACTTGCGGCTCGGTGGGAATTCTCGCGAGGGGAGAGAATGGGTATCGCGGATCGGAGGTCGGAAGGACACAGAAGTGGCGTTAATCGAGGTAAGCGGTCGTAAACGAGGCACGCCTCCTCTTTTTCGCGCCGACGGGATAATTCGATTCGCGTGGGAGGACTCGAGTAACGAGTCTAGAGAACTCGGCCGGTTTATCCCGGGAGAAACATCACACGTCGTATAAATAAAAAGTAAACAAGAGGTTCCAGTCGGAGGAATGCCGTCGAACGATAATAGCCATCGTTTTCCACCGGCAGGTGGAAACTTCGCGAGGAAAATAAATGCCCGCTCGGTATATTTGCTTATAAGCGATACAACCGATTTAAAATTGTTTGTCCGCATAAATTATTTGCACCGATAATATACATATGTATGTGTGTACATATATACGTATCTATATAATTGATTCTGTAATGGGAGGAGTAGTAAAAAATGGCTACCGTAGTAAGAGCCAAGAAGTAGTTTGCACGTAACACGTCCGAATGATAGCCAACTCTCCGATAAGGGGCAATTTATCGCGGGGATCGCGAGCCTAGCTCCGTTTATAGTAAATTATTCCAAATAAACGAGCGTATCCCTCGGGTGTCTACATCCCGGAGACATTCGTTTACTCTTAATTAATGATCCGTCGGCAAGACGGGCACCGGGATTAATTGCGCGCAATCAGATCGCGGTAATTAATTGCTCCGTGTACACGGGGCCACTTTATTTCGCGTCGAAACGACGAAAGCGCGCGGAGCTGAAATTGCACGGGTATACCCACCTACCGGTTGAAAATATTTTAAGTAACGTAGTAGTGCATACACGCGTGTACGTATGTACGTACGTAGCACGAGTCGCGACGAGCCGCCGACGCCGCCGCCGCCGCTATTCCGCCCGAAGAAGAGGCGATTAATCGGGCTGGCTGGGGCCGATCCGAGATCGTTTCTCCTCCGATTGGCCGTCCTCGTTAACCGGTTCCAGACAAACGCAGATAGAGACGCTACAAATTACAATGGTGTCGCCGCAATTGATCGAATCGCGACGAAATCGCGTGATCAACTCCCATAATATCTTCATATTACGTCCGATCAAAAGCATCGGAATATTTTGAATCGCGGGTAATTTTGCATTTGTATTATTGATTTCTAAACGACACGTGGACACTGTTTGAGCTTGATACCCCGTGTAATCTTTAATCGCAACGCCGACACGAAGGACGAGTTTACTATTGAAATCCCTGGCCATTAATACTACTAATCTGACCAAAATCGGTGAAAAGTCGGGGAGAGGTCAACCTATCAAGTACCTACCGTCGGGAAAGAACGCGTAATAGAATTCACCGGCAACGCGGAGATTGTGTCCGACGAAAAGGGGCCGTGATGAACGATCGCCGCGAGTCCGCGAATCTTATCGGCCGCCGACGAGATAGCGTGTCGGCTCGCGCGTTTCAAAGGTCGTAGGTCGCCCGGGCACACGCCCACGTGCCCAAAGAGAATCGTATGAGAATCGCGACTGCCAAGAACTCGTTTCACGGTTTCCGCAAACAATCGAAAGCTCGCAAGAAAATTTAAAACGCGTTTCGACTTCGCGTGGTTACAGGAAGAAAATTCTACGTAATTACGTCTTAGAATTATGCTATTATAAGAATGAGCGATCCTTATCGGGACTTTCTACGCGAAGCGTTCCTCGCTCTCAGCCGCAATCAATTCTCTGATTGCGACGAGTGAAAGACACCGCCACCGGCCGAATTTCTCACACTTTCATTCTTAGCGAGGGCCCTTATCGCGGGTCCCCGATCGACGCTAGAGATTTCTCGAGTAGCGCGACCACGACCCGTCCTCGCTTCCTCCTTAACCGNGAGAATCTCGTTTCACGGTTTCCGCAAACAATCGAAAGCTCGCAAGAAAATTTAAAACGCGTTTCGACTTCGCGCGGTTACAGGAAGAAGATTCAACGTAATTACGACTTGGAATTATGCTATTATAAGAATGAGCGATCCTTATCGGGACTTTCTACGCGAAGCGTTCCTCGCTCTCAGCCGCAATCAATTCTCTGATTGCGACGAGTGAAAGACACCGCCACCGGCCGAATTTCTCACACTTTCATTCTTAGCGAGGGCCCTTATCGCGGGTCCCCGATCGACGCTAGAGATTTCTCGAGTAGCGCGACCACGACCCGTCCTCGCTTCCTCCTTAACCGAGTTCCCTTGCGCAAGACTGATTATATCACAATCCAATTTGCAATTTAAGAATTGATTACGTTCGTTCTCGGTTTTCGAGCAGGGGAAAAGACTTCGTCGAAAAAATACCTACTACGAAGAAGGAGAAAGCCAGACAGGCAATGGTTAATTATTCCCAGCGAATCGGCGATTCGTTCCCGGGTCCGATCCGCCTTCGGAGATCAATTGGCCGTGCTGATATTCCCGGTCGTTTCATCGACGAGGGGGTCCCGGGTCGGTACCGGGTCGAGCCGCGCCGCGCCACGCCGACCGGAGCGGAACCGACACGTTTCATCGGCGAACGAACCAAAAACACGTTCCTTTGTGCGGATACACAATCGGGTGACCGGCCACCCCCGGCGGAATAATTTCAGTTTCGCCGCTCTCGAACTGAACGCGATTCCCCGCCAACCCCCGATTTCCTTTCGCCCGTTCGTGGCCCCTCGCGCGCCACCCGTCCTCTCCCACCGCACGTCCCGTACGTGCGTGCCCGTGGGCGGATCCGTGGATGGACCTAATAAATTGTTTGTTGTAATTAAATGAGTTCGAGGGAATCGTGTAGGGCGTTTTAGGCGAAAGAGAGGAGAGATAGAGAGGGACGGTGAACGAGCCGCACCGACTCTATGTATGTATATAAAGGAATAAAGATGAACGGCCTATGGACGGGCCGCTATCTGCGCCGGTGGAACAGAAACACGCTCGTGCCGCGACAGCCCCTGACAAATGACGGCCCGAGCCGGGGCTATTGCCGCCGCCCCAGCAATCCCTCCTCTTTCTCCTCTATCAGCAACCCCTCTTTCTCCTCTATCAGCAGCCTCGCTCTCGCTTTCTCTCTCTCCCTTTCTCTCTCTCTCTCGCCCTCTGCCTCGTTCCTGTTGCTCCACCGCGAGCGAGCCACCCCCTTCGGGCCCCCAGGACCATGATTAAACAGGGGGCGGGGGTGAACGAAATTGAGCGGCGAATATTCCGCGCCACCGCGATAAACTCTCGATTGGCTGCGAGCGGACCGCTTCATCTCCATGGATTCGCGCTCTCTCGGTGCGCCGGGAGAACAGGGATTAGCCGAGAGAGAAAAGTTGCGGTAGTTTCGAGCAACGGGTACGGAAAAAATAGTGCTGAGAAAATAACGGCGATGGATTTGACGATACCATCGAGACTGGGACGATATAATCAGGGTTTAGAGAACAAATTATTCCGTGCTTTACACACAGGAAGTAAATTAAATATCATTAGAGATAAGAATACTTCTTTCAGCTAAATGTACACCGTATCGTAATAATTCTTTTCAAAGCAATCTTTATTTCTTCGTTGATTTCTTCCGCTTTTTTATTGATCTTACTTCCTGGAGTATATTCACTCTTATTTCTCATTAGTCATTTCCTCTATCTTATCTGACTGTTAATTTACTGATACGTTCGGTTAATCGAGAATCGGCGAATCGGAGCGACGCGACGCGACGGGTAAAAAACAAAACGAAATTTCGATCTGCACGCGGAGGGTGCAAAGTGATTTTCGCAGCTCCATCGTGACCCTTTTACAACCGACACTGCGAACGGCGGGTGACCGTGGAGCAACAGTGAAACAGAGATGGATTTATTCGAGGCATCGGAAGGGACGCGGGGGGTCGGCGGGGGGTCGGAATCGCGACTCGAGTGGAAACAGAGGAAAAGAGGCGCAGAAACGCGCGGCGGCCGATGGATTTGACAGAAAGCTTTACAAAGCGCTGTCGCGCTATTTTGTATTTTATTTTCGAGCGGCACGCGGATTGGACACGGACGTTAACAGCACTCGTTGTAATGCTTTATAATGCCCCCGTATATGCCTTGCTCTCTCTCCCTCTCTCACTTTCTCCTCGCCGGCCGCTTTCTCTCTTCGCCCGTCCGCGCCGACTGGATAACACGGAAAGGGGGGCAGCGGGCACGCACCATCCGTCGCATTTTTCGCAATAAAATATGAGCCTGACTTTGAACAGAGAGTACGAACTGTCGTCGACAACGGTTTTCTGTCTGCGAGTTTTATATTTATTACTAATTAGCCGAGGCGACGGTCACAAGCGACAGAATCCTATTTAATTAAAAAATTTACAGAGAATTTCATAAAGCGTCGTATTAAAAATTAGTAATCGACTTGGTCATTTAATATTTCTATAAAACAATCTGTTCTTAATTGTTTGAGAGCACTTCTATGAAATTGATACGATTGTCAGATTAGCGGATGAATAATAACACGTGGGAACGAACGGACAAGCGTTTAAAAGAGACGACGGGAGACGAAACGCGGGCTAATTCCCTAATTTCGTGATCATAATCTTCGGGCGAATTGGTGGCAATCCGCCCCTGGCAGATAGGAGGACAGAGAAAGAGGGAGATAATGGGCGATATAGTATTTGGGAACGTGCGCGCGTTTCCTCTCGGGCGACGCGCGCGTGAGCACAAGAGCGAGCGAGCGGTACGGCGCGGCGCATCTTTTATTCATCCGACAGAATGGAGCCTTAATTTGAATTGAATAGGATTTATAAATTATTTCAAATTATAGTTGCGACGCATGACCGGGTACGGAGACCTGGAGAGAGAGCACCAGCAGCAGCAGCTACTGGTTGGCTGCTGCCGCGCGACGACAACGACGCTGCGTCGCGTCGCTGGCGACGACTCCTGACGACGTTACGCCGACGAACGACCACGACAGACAAACGCTGCCGGCGATTCCTTCTCTCTTTCTTTCCTCGAAAATATCACCGGCTCGGGCAGGTGCGTCTCCGCGCCTTTCTCTGTTCTTCAAAAGTGAAGCGCAGGGAGAAAGCAAGAGGGAAGATCGCGAAAGAGAAGAAGGAACCCTTTTCTTGCCGCGGCTTTTGCCGAGATTTTCTTACGTAAGCGCTACGCGCAGCGCAGAACCGCGCCGGCATCTCGCGCTGGAATTCCAAGTCCCCCGAGCGTCGTTGCGCCCGCGGAGTACAGGCACCGTGGCCAGTTCGTGTGCGCCAAGAAGAAAAGCATCTCTCTGTTCGATGCCGGACGTTCGGCCGCTCCCCTGCACTCCCTCGCTGCCCCCTCGGGCCCCAGCCGGTGGACTTGAAAAAAAGCGCGGGGCGCGAGAAAAAGTTGCAACCGGGGTCTCTCGGGCAGCCGGAGGCTGCTCGGTCCCGACGCACCGATACGCGCGGCGTATCCGTCGAGACGAGTCGAGCGTGTAACGAGTTTCGCAACGCCGACAAAAACGGCGGCCACTTTATTGCTCCCGAAAGAAATGTATCGAAACGTCGGTAAGCTGTCGCTATTTGCCAACCGGCCGATATCTTTTCCCCTAAGTCCCAAGTCTGTGAGACCAATCGCGGAATTTTATCCCCCGCGATAGAACAGACAATAAAGTGCAAAAAGCTCTTAAATTTTTCGTAAACGACAACTTATTATGTATTACAAGGCGACCCGAATCTTTAATACTATTAAGGGTGGGTTAGAATGGTAGAAGTAGATTTTAATAAACTACTTTTGAGAAGCGAGTCGGGGAACAAAGACTCGTTAGTCGCGGAGGTGACGCTTTTGGACGTGTGCATATGCGCGCGCTCTGCAGACACGGGAGCGACTGACTCTGCGTCGTAAATATGGTAATCCCAAAGTATCAGCGCTACCCGGTGGGTCGGGGACGATAACGACCATTATGCGAATGCTCGACGAAAAGAGAATTAGGGGAATCATTTGTTAGGCGAGCTGTCCGTCGCAGCTGATATAATCCCCGGATGTCGACGCCGAAAGACACTCTCTGCAGATCTCCTGCTTGTCGAGCCAAGATCAAAATGATTTCGGGATCTAGCCTCCAAATCTGTTTCTAGCCTCGAAATCATCTTAAACCATTCATTCTTGTTAGCTTTCGACTGATTGTGAATTTATTCGTTGAAAGGATTAGATTCAACTGCATTTGCACAATTCGGTATTGTATAACTTAGAACAATGATTTCTGGTTAGCTTATATTAATTTTCCTTAGGGAGACATAATTAAAAAGCAGTAAAAATTCTGTTTTTTTCAATGTTCAATCTAACATTGATGCTATTAGATTTTAATGTCACTTTGAGATTTCAAAATGCGAAGTACCATTTTTATTCCCTCTCTTTTGCCCCATTTGGAGCCAAGATCAAAATAATTTCGGGATCTATCCTGCAAATCTGTTTCTAGCCTCGAAATCATCTTAAACCATTAATTCTTGTTAGCTTCCAACTGAATTTATTCATTGAAAGGACAAGGATTAGATTCAATTGCATTTGCACAATTCGGTATTGTACAACTTAGGACAATAATCTCTGGCTAGCTTGTGTTAATTTTCCTTAGAGAGTCATAATTAAAAAACAGTAAAAATTCTGTTTGCTTTTCAATGTTCAATCTAACATTAATGCTGCTAGATTTTAACGTCACATTGAGGTTTCAAAATATGGATTACCATTTTTATTCCCTCTCTTTTGCCCCATTTTATGCCTCAAGACATTATTTTAAAAATCGGCAACTTAGTCAAACGATCAGCGATCCAGTCTCTCGCAGCAGAAAGTAGGTGTCCATATAGCTGTCGTCGATTGACGTCGTATTCGCCGGTCGGAGGGAATCTTGGTAGCTGACGATGATGAAGAAGGAGAAGATTGAGGAAACATCGGTTTTGCCGGGACGTTGACCAGGTCAGGTTTTGTTCCCACGGGATCGGCTCGGTGACGCTGCCGTAACGTCGTCGCCGCCGGTCCGTTCCCTCGGTTCTCTCCTTGTCCTCCCTCTAACCGTCCTCCGGTCTCCCAGCGCGCGAGGCGCTGCGCCGGGCAAAAACCGCGATCGTCTTTCGCGTTATGAATTACAGATTGGGCCGATGCGTAAGTACGCGCGGCACCGCGGGTAACGCATACCTGGCTGCGTAACCTCGTTGCGGGCACAGAGAGAGGAGAGGTGAAACGACAAAAGGGAACGGAGCAGCAGGTTGCGGGTCGCTCGCGAGGGGTGAAAGAACGGCCGGACCCGAGCTTGGTACACCGGCCTGTCGTCTTCGGAGGAGTCTGGTCCCGGCAAACGATGAGCAGGATAGAGAGAGAGAGAGAGAGAGAGAGAGAGAGAGAGAAAGGAGGAGGTAGACAGAGGCGGAGGTGTACAGAGAACAGAGAAAGAGGGAAAGGGAGACGTAAGAACTGCGGCGCGTACACGTATAAATATATACGTGTGTATACGCGCTCTCCGGGATACGTCACCCGATTAATTTGTTGTTAGCAAACAGGTTGGCAAACTGCGAGCGGATGCTGGGCTCGAGCAAATAAAGGAGCCTCCATTTATTAAGCCGGCAATAAAATAGCGCTCCTCCGCTCTTCGTTTCGTCGTTTCCTTTCTCTCCCCCTCGCGTCCTCTCTCTATCTCTCTCTCTCTTTCTCTCGGCTCTTACCGTCCACGTCCGTGGGTGGAACGACGGCGAACGAACGAGAAGAAGGTTATATACCGGCACGGTTTAATCGGACAGAGACGGAGATCGGGGAACACGTCGGGGGACACGGCTGATTTATGCGAAAATCGGGGGGACTCTCTCGCAGCCAGGATTCACGGACCCGACGACGCTATACGCTCCGTGGAAGTAATGCCCCGCTACACACGCCGCGCCGGCGAACCGGGTTAATCCACCCCGAACTCTGTCGCGTCGCGTCGCGACGGCGAAAGAAGGGGACGAAGAGCTGGAAGCCGCAGAAGAGGAAGTATCCCGACGACGACGCCCGAAATCGTCTCTAGACTCTCTCTTCTCCCGAGTGTACAGCGCGCGTACGTACGCGCGAGCGAGAGAGCGGCCATAAATAGGACGATTAGCTCGCTGATTTGTTGCTCCCCTTCGAGTGTCGGCGTCCTTCGTCACCCAATTTGGAACTGGCGTGCCTCGGAAGAGAGAAGCCATAGCGAGATCGGGAAAATCGATAAACCGACGCGGAACGATTCCACGAAATCGTCGGAATAATATGCTCGTTTGGCTTTAATTATGCAAACGCGATCGAGCCGAAATCCGCGTCCTAGGCGACACGGCGCGACGCGCGCGNCAGGTTTTGTTCCCACGGGATCGGCTCGGTGACGCTGCCGTAACGTCGTCGCCGCCGGTCCGTTCCCTCGGTTCTCTCCTTGTCCTCCCTCTAACCGTCCTCCGGTCTCCCAGCGCGCGAGGCGCTGCGCCGGGCAAAAACCGCGATCGTCTTTCGCGTTATGAATTACAGATTGGGCCGATGCGTAAGTACGCGCGGCACCGCGGGTAACGCATACCTGGCTGCGTAACCTCGTTGCGGGCACAGAGAGAGGAGAGGTGAAACGACAAAAGGGAACGGAGCAGCAGGTTGCGGGTCGCTCGCGAGGGGTGAAAGAACGGCCGGACCCGAGCTTGGTACACCGGCCTGTCGTCTTCGGAGGAGTCTGGTCCCGGCAAACGATGAGCAGGATAGAGAGAGAGAGAGAGAGAGAGAGAGAGAGAGAGAAAGGAGGAGGTAGACAGAGGCGGAGGTGTACAGAGAACAGAGAAAGAGGGAAAGGGAGACGTAAGAACTGCGGCGCGTACACGTATAAATATATACGTGTGTATACGCGCTCTCCGGGATACGTCACCCGATTAATTTGTTGTTAGCAAACAGGTTGGCAAACTGCGAGCGGATGCTGGGCTCGAGCAAATAAAGGAGCCTCCATTTATTAAGCCGGCAATAAAATAGCGCTCCTCCGCTCTTCGTTTCGTCGTTTCCTTTCTCTCCCCCTCGCGTCCTCTCTCTATCTCTCTCTCTCTTTCTCTCGGCTCTTACCGTCCACGTCCGTGGGTGGAACGACGGCGAACGAACGAGAAGAAGGTTATATACCGGCACGGTTTAATCGGACAGAGACGGAGATCGGGGAACACGTCGGGGGACACGGCTGATTTATGCGAAAATCGGGGGGACTCTCTCGCAGCCAGGATTCACGGACCCGACGACGCTATACGCTCCGTGGAAGTAATGCCCCGCTACACACGCCGCGCCGGCGAACCGGGTTAATCCACCCCGAACTCTGTCGCGTCGCGACGGCGAAAGAAGGGGACGAAGAGCTGGAAGCCGCAGAAGAGGAAGTATCCCGACGACGACGCCCGAAATCGTCTCTAGACTCTCTCTTCTCCCGAGTGTACAGCGCGCGTACGTACGCGCGAGCGAGAGAGCGGCCATAAATAGGACGATTAGCTCGCTGATTTGTTGCTCCCCTTCGAGTGTCGGCGTCCTTCGTCACCCAATTTGGAACTGGCGTGCCTCGGAAGAGAGAAGCCATAGCGAGATCGGGAAAATCGATAAACCGACGCGGAACGATTCCACGAAATCGTCGGAATAATATGCTCGTTTGGCTTTAATTATGCAAACGCGATCGAGCCGAAATCCGCGTCCTAGGCGACACGGCGCGACGCGCGCGTTTATCGCCGGGCCAGATCGATTGCCACATCGGGGCCAGATCGTTATCCGCCCGTTAATTCCTCCTCTCCAAAGTTGCTTAACATAATTCGTAAACAGGATTCCCGGTGAAATTCACCGGTTAGGCTTATCTACGTATAGCTCGCACGATACATCAACCGATTATGTACCACTCATAACGCAGATTCATACGATTAATCTACCCCTGCGTTCACACCGTTGTTCCCGATGTAAATTGCAATAATTAACGTTAAAACGCTACTATCTGCATATGCTTATGGATTTTGAATACTTAACTAAATAGATAAAATCTTACTAACTTCCCATTCCATGCTATCAAATCCTTGACTAAAATAAGCACCTGGAATATGCCTCTATCATCTGGACACTCCGTCTCCTTTGTCACC
>SMSR01015619.1:0-96638 GCA_019453355.1 Ceratina japonica | reverse complement strand
GGGGGGGCGAGAAGACGGGAGAGGACCGTGAAAGAGATACGAGACCGATAAAACGTTGATTGCGTTGAAAAAAAGGACGGATATGATGAATGCCGCCGAGAATAATGGAGGAAACACAGCGGCTAGACGCACTCGTCGAGCGAAGACGAAGTGGACTCGAGAGAATATGAGCCAGCGGCGGCGCGGAGTAAGTAATTGGTAGGCGAACGTGGAAGATTCGACGGTGAGGACGTGCCGCGGATCGAGCTTTCACGTGTAAATTTAAGCTCGTCGAGGGTAGTATCGATTCCACCGATGCAGCACCGCAGCTGCGCCGGCGAAAACGAGAGGGGAAAAAAAAAAGGAAAAAGCGTACCGCGATACGGCCGTACTAATTGCAAACATTGGAGTTTGACGAGTATCCGCGAACGCGACGGACGAAGAGAAAAGTAAGTAAGTACAGAGGGTCCGAGAGGCAAAAAGCAGCTTTTTCGCTCGGCGAGTAGAGGAGCCGAAAGAGAGACCGGCAAAGAGGAGAAGCAGAAGCAGCGCGGCAGCGGCGTGGCAGCAGCACAGGTGGTTATTATGCCATCGATGGCACAGGTGATAGCTGTTTGTTTTAAGCTCCGAGAGAAAACCGAGAGACCCCACGTTCTCAAACACGTCCTCGAGTGGCACTCGACGCCGGGATGGCCCGATATAATATACTCTCCGCGAAGAGGACCATTGTAATATACGGTACGTCCCTGAAGAGGGCAACTCGTGGCCACTCCGTTCCTCCCTCTCTCTTTCTTCATTCCTCTTAAGAGAAAGACCTTCGTGTTTTGCCGATCTCCTCTCGAGATTCTCGAAAAAAAATTGGGAGAGAGGGGAAGAAAAAGAGCGTCGCTGATTCTTGAGAGTGTATCCGTCCGCGGGCAATGCATGCATGGCCTTCTAAGGATTTCCATACGTGTTCCCTAGGTGGAAACACGAATGTATATGGCCGTGGAAATAAACGAGCCGGCGGAAAGTACCGTTAATGAACGCTTCTGTTGGCGTTCGGCTCGCGAAACTGCGAGCCATTTTCAAGTTTAACTAACGTTATTATACGCGCATCGTAATCATACGTCTTTCGCTTTCTTTCGTTCGATCGTGTCGATTACGCGAAAACCGACCTACTCCAAAGCCCGTTATCTTCGAGCGTATCCATATCACATCGTCCTCGGGGACAATCATCGTTTCCACGGCTGTGTAACAACATTACACCGAGTCACGTAACGACGTAATTAAGCATCGAAGAGCATCGATCGACGGGGAAACGGTGTTCATTGATAAAATCTCGCGTATGTGGATGTTCGTATCGCGTGCTTGTCTGCGTCGGCTAACATGATCAAGTAAACGCGACCGATTCTTGTAGGAATAAGAGAGCAGCGCGTGGCCCGCGCTGCGTCGCGTGCATACACGCGTCCGTCTACTATACGAATGAAAGCGTCTCGTTACACATCGGGATCCTGATGCGCCGAGACCGGCCGATGCACGGCTCGTTGCCGCTGTCACCGATCCACTATCTCACTCGTTCGCGGCTAAAAGTCGTCGACGCGACGCGGACTCCTCTCGTCTCGTCTCGTTTCACGCGTGTGCCAACGAGTGTCGACCCACCCTCGTAAGACACGGCCAGCGAACAACTGGGTATTTATTAAGCGCGGTCCTCGTGCCGACAGTTATGACGCGCGCCCACCGTTTATTTGTTCTACTACCACGGAAGGCCGGCCCGCTGATATCTTTACCGACCCTTTTCTATCTTCACTCGCTCCGACGAATGCTTTACATAGCTTTCTCGCCGCTTCGAATATTGGATACAGTAGAATTTTCAGATACCTTATCGTCAGAATAGTTGCTTAAGGAGGTTCATCTGGTACATAGCAAGTCAAATGCAAGTTATAAAAAAGTGGAGCTTGCTTGACTAGCGTACATATTAACCCCTTGGGTACATTTGACGTCTGAGACACGTCATTCACTTGCGTTTGTTATAAGCATATTAATTTATTTCTGTTTTGCAATTCTAATTACTTGAAGATATCTTAATACTACATATGTCACCAATATTTTAGAAATAAATAAATTTTTACGTAAAATGTACTGCTATTACATACAACTCCAAGCAACCAAAAATTATATCCGTCCTACATGCAAATATTTTCTCAAATAAATCCGTACCCAAAGGGTTAATAACGGAGATTATCTACTGCTGAAAGATACAGATTTCGTTTGTTGGTTTATATATTTCTCGATTCATAGTCACCCAATCTACCTAAATTTGCAATTAAAATATTCGTTAAATATTTCTCTTTAATATGATATAAGTTTCATTCAAAACTGTCTGTCAATACCTAATAAATTAGCGATAGAAGTCTGGGAAATCACTCTTTTCCATATGACTACGTGTAAAATTGTAAAAAATATTTATATTAATATCTCATCATTAATGTATCCAAATGACATAAAAATTTTTTTTAGGTATCCTGCTATACAGTTATAGACTATCAAATATTTTTGGAAATCTATCTGTTAATTTCTTATTCGGATGAACCAACTAAAATAGTCGCAGAAATGACATGCAATATTTCAAGAATTTAATATTTTTTAATTTCTCAAAGCTATGAACTAAAAAAGGAATCCTTTGATCGGTCCCGGTCGAATTTCGTTTCACGAGTCGCGGGAAGTCGCGTCCACCCTTTCGCGATCGGTAGTTTGTCATGCGTCAGCGTGTTCCCTGGTACTTAGAAGGGGTTGCACCTGGCTCTGCGATGTTCGAGCCGGGACCAAAGATAAACGGGTCGCCTTAAGTCTCCAACATTAATTATCAATCCCTCTAAAACCCAACCATGGTCGCAAAGAAATTCAGCATCTCCGTTAGCCATTGGCGTCGATTTAGCGTCTCACAGAATTCTCACTCTCGAACCACTCGAAACGGACAAATGAACTATCCTGAGTCTCTCGGTTTCTCGGTTTCCCATTGCTTAGTGTTATTATTAGGGCTATGTCCCTGGGGAGCATAAATAATGCTCCGGGCATTGAGTGACGCACGCCACAGCTAGGGTAACCGCGCTGAGAGTGATCCGCGAGCTCAAGGACCTTGGTACGTTCTATTTACGGTACCTCCTCGAAAATGCGACCCGACATTCGTCCGACGATCGGAAAAAACGCAAATTCCAAGAGATTATAAGTTTATCAGCGAGATACGGGGGTGAGAAAGAGCCTGGAACGTGGGCCGTGGACACTTAAGATTCGAGGCGCGGAGCGGAACGAGGGGAAAAGGCGAGAGAAAGCACGCCGCGGGGGTGCCTCGTGTCCCGCGGTCTCGCGTCGCGAAATTAATTGGACGTCTGTTAAACCCGAAGGCGTTAACTTTCGCGTATGCGCTTCTTTATCACCCGCGTTTATACGTTTTAATAACGCGTCGTCTTGCATGAAATAAGCGGCGTCCGCCGGTACGGCGCGGCGCGGCGCGGCGCGGCGATGTTTTACAACCGCGTCATTAGCCGGACGGGGATTTTATAATAATTGTCGCCGCGACACGTCGCGAATGTAAAACACGATTCACGGTTTCGCCCGCAGGGGTCAAGGAATTTCCTAAGGCGTCCCACTAATTGAGTTATCGAGACTGCCCTTTCCAACTGATTTGCATAGCGGACGGCAAACGCTGGATCAAATTTGACTTTTTAATAGCGGCTGGTCACGTTAGAACTATCCAACACGTCGGCGATCGTAATACACGAAGACGTCGGCTGGATATAAATAAATGCCTACAATCTACTGAAATTTAGAGAACACAGAAGTTCCATCAACGAGTCGTTAGAAACGTGTTTGCTTCTGAATTAAATAACACTCGTCTTCATCTGATAAATACAAAACACTCCATATGAAATAAATAAAAATGAATCGTGACATAATGGGTTGGTTATGGTTATTGGGCGTCAATTAACGATACAGCTGACTCGTTATTTCTTATCAGACACGTGGATTATCGATACAAATTTCCAAATTTCCAGTGTGCGAGCTTATTGAAATGCTCGAATGGATCTCGACGGAGATAAAAGGAGGAGACGGAGACAGGAGGGAGAAGGGTAGAACCAGGTGCCCATCCGTTTGTTAAGCACCGAGTCGGCCACACAGAGGCCGGGGGCCCGGGGGCGCAAAAAGATGCGTGTGGCATCCGCGGTGGCTCATTAACCGAGCTGCTTCTAAATTGGCCTCGCGGCAGCTCCGTAGCTACTTCTTAACCAACCCGTTGGAATATTTATGCCCGCCGCGTGGCGAGCTCCGACCATCGCATCGCTCGGCCTCGCTCCTTCGTCCGACCCGACTAAACTCCCTAAAACGATACTTCTCACGCCTTCAATTTTTTCACCCTAATTGAGTCGACCGTATCAACTTCAGAAAGACCGATCGACGTGACCCTGCCTGTCCTATTAATTTCCTCCTCGAGGGGGAAAGGGGGAACTCCCGAAGTTAATGCTATCCGTTCGAACTCGTGAGACCCAATACCCAAGAGAAGCGAATCTCTTTGAATGGTGGTGCAACGTGAATGAAAGTACCACTGACTGGCGTATCGAATGGTGCACCTCGCCGGCCGTTAGGAATTCTCCCAAAGCGTATTTACTTCGGGGCCTGAGAACGAGGGAAAAGAGCGGGCAGGAACGACGGAACGTACCGGCGGTGCGGCGGAGTGGTTTAGTGCGATTCCCGCGAATCGTAAATATCGCGGGGCATGTGCGCGCGTGATGTTAGACGGTATAAGTTAGAATCGCCATCGTCGTAGGTAAACGTATCGGGCGAAGAACGGCGAACGAGTGACTTTTTCCGCCGCGGCTCGTGTTCCTGATTTACGAACGGGGATCCGCGACCGACCGAGCACCGAGTATAGCTACACGGGGATCGGTAGATGTACTAGCACGCGGAATGGCCCGGCGCGGCGTTTAATGCGGCTTTAACGGGACACGCGGGCCACCGCGAAGTTGTGTACGTACAGCCTCTATACAATTTTTAACCGATGCAGAATACGAACGAATTTATATCCATAAATCATAAGTATATAATGAACTGGTCTGTTTGCACGAGTAGAATCGATGATTTATCCATGAAATAAAAGTTGTGTAAGTGCGCGAAATTATTCGGGTATCGCCACCTAGTTAATGGCATTCCTAATTAGGTACCCGAAATTGCGTCGAATATTCTCGAAGCAGGATCTGCGGCGTAGTTTTCGTAAGGAATAGAGAGATTAGTAGAATCGAACGTAGAGTACAGATCGCGAGGGACTGCGTTACTGATACGAATACGAAAGTGTGGAAACGAAGGACTGTTCACCACAAATTAGTACTTTGAATTATTGTGGCCGATGGGCTGAGCTTTTCTTTATTAATTTCTTGTAATTAATCTACTCGGTATTAAACTGTATTATACTTATAGTTAATTAAAGTGTTTGTGTAATTAAATCTAGTTTATTAGAGAGAGTGATTTACCAAAAATTATTGTTCGGCCAAATCTTTTCCGATAAGAGCTTACAGTTGTATCTTCGTTGGCGTGCGAGTGGCGAAGGTTTAAGTGGCTTCATTGTCTCCAATTACGGTAGGTTACACGAATCGGTGACCGAAATGCAACCGGGAGCACAATCGGAAGACGCCAGCCAATAATATATGTTTACAAAGTGATAAGTTATACCTTTCGTGCATCAGCCGTTTCGCCGGTGACTTCTAATTACGATAATACTGCTGGAGCCGTCCGTCCCCATCTCCGGGAACCGAGAGGGTCGCGTGCACACACGGTAAAAGTAGCAAATTGTTAAGGTACCGGGTATGAAAAATGCGATCCTCCTGCGAATTATCGTTCGTGCACGCCGCGAAGGAGAGGAATCGTGCATATACGTATGTAATTGAGTCTACAAGCAAATAACTGGCTTCTGGCCAGGGCCAGGGTACGTTCTCAGTCACGGGGGTAGAAACGGGGCTAAGGGGCCCCGCCGCGTACTCCCGTCTCGGTCCGGAGGGCTCGTTGCGGAGTTTTTCTTGCGGTCGCTCAGGGCGTCGATGGAAACGATCGTAATCCGGGCCCCAATTTGGCAGGAAATCGCGTGCCGTTGCCTGCACGAACGACGCGCCCGTCCGACGCAAAAGAACGTGGAATGTTGTAATTGGCAGAAGGTACCGGCGCGGCGCGCGGGCTCCGATGTCCTCCGCTGATATCCTCTTTCCCTTATTCCCACCCCATTCATTTTTAGGGACAACGTGTTACAAGCACTTTTTGCCGCTTTCTATCGCGCTCCGACCGAGAAGAAGGAAACGATATCCCACTTAATTTCCCCGCGTTCTTTTTTTTTTCCCCACCCGTCCTTTTCGCCCTTTCATTTGTTTTTACGTCGTCATACGTCAGATCCGCGTGTCTGCCAGAACAAATGACACCGTTTTTCAGCCGTGGCTTTTCGAACGGAGGGCCGCGCGCGCGGTAGATGCAGTCCCCGCGGCGGCGGCAGCTTCGGAACGGCGATGCACCGCGCCGGTTAATGTGCTTCTGTATGCGCAATATCGCGTACACGAGCAATTGCAATTCTGAACGAACGGGGTCCCGACACTACAGCTGCCGGTTATCACTGCGCGAGTGCAATCTACGATGGGGAAGTGATCGTTAACGAATGCAGTTTCGCAGTCACTGTCTTCGTAACGAGACGCGTGCGTTTCGAATTCGCACATATGTTCCCGAATAAAGCGAAGAGGCTTCATAATCGTACACGGTTTCAATTAGGGAACGCGCGGGACGAGTAACCAAATTTTATATACAATTTTTTATGCAATATGTAAAGGAATCAAATTTCCATTTGAAAATATGTTGATAATATGAAGTGATCGCGCATATGTGCAGCACGTTGCGTGAGAGAAACGCTATAATGCATTCCTATGCGATCGGCCGCGGTGCACACAGAGGGACATATATCGTATCCGCGTTTAAACGTATAACTCGTTCGCGTGGCGCCCCGGCCTGACATGTTTTGATACAAATTAAGCAAGCAAGACCCGGTGCCGGTGATAGAGTGGCTCGAGGCGCCAGCTTCCCATCGCGGATATATATTTTCTCCGGCCGTGATTAGTTAAACGTCGTTAGGATAACGGGTGACAGTCGTCCCTGTGGAGGGGCCGGCGAAACCTGGAAGCGATTTATAAGTCCCAGCGACGTCCTCGGAGTTCTCGGATTGCCAACCGGAGACGCGCCCACAGTTCCCTTCTTCGTCCTCCTTCTTCTCCTCCTCCTCTCTTTCCCGCGTCTCGTTCTTCTTTTCACGTCGGCTCCCCTCGATTCCGGCGCGACACCCCAAAATATTTCTCGACGAATCACTCGTCGTTCGAGCTCTAATTGACCGTACTCCGAACGACGCCGCGAACGAGTGTCGCGGGGTAAACCGAGCGGGACGAGCAACAGGAACGAGATTCCGGGAGAATAAATTTTATAATCCTTCCCCGAGAGAGAAGGACAAAAAGTATTTCGAGCGTCTCGCGCGTTTCCCGGCAGACACACAGAAAAACTAATAATTAATGAAAAGGAAATATTCCGAGCGTAGGAAACCCTTTACCGAGAAACGTGTCCCCGGTACGGGCGATAAATCATTCTGACAAGACGTTCGTCGCGATAAGAGGGACAACACGTTTTTGCCTCGACGCGAAAGAAACCACAGAGACTCCCGTCTTCGTCGATTAATTTGCCCGGCAGCGCGTCGTCTTAAATAAGTCGAATTAGGGCGCGTACTCTCGCGGAAGTACCAAATTTCCTGCAGTAGATAGAGAGAACGAGAGAGAGAGAGAGAGAGAGTGATGAATAGCGACGAGAGAGCGAGAGAGGGAAGTGCAGGACGGAGCGGAACGACGCGACGCCAGCTAGTCGTCGAGGCGTTGCTGCCGATCAATCACGAGTAGGTACTCGTCGATCCAGCCCCCTTTGGTCCTTCCCGGTTTCTCTACGCTAGATAAATGACAGGACGACGATAGCCGGACGGCGGCTGCGCGTAGTCCTCACGACCTCTCCGTGTTCTCACGTATCCGTGGGGATGTAACGAAGCTCGAAACGTAACACCACCAGGCGAGCCTGCCGGTCCTCTGCGTCGCCGATACGAAGTGTGGTCAACGTTCGAGCCTGACAGTTCGCCGACGTCCCTCGCCCTTTGTCCGAGCTTCCGCGACCGAACCTGATCGAAGCTCTCTAGCTCGCAGAAACATGCGTTCTGCATGTGTCGCGACGACGTTTCCCTAAACGTTTCACGGAGAAACCGAACAGTTGATACTACCCAGAAGCAGCGACACCCTTTGTGCTCAAATTTCCAAGACGATTCCTGGATTCTGGGACACGCGGGATAATAGCGACGGACGAAAAGTGGCTTTGTCAGCTTCTTTACAAGAGATACCTACCGCCGAGCGCGCTGGGAAATGGTTACGCGCTTAGAAGTGAATAGCAAACACGTGGACAAAAAAAGAGAGCCCTCTCTAATAACACGGCTACAGCGATACATGTTTTTTGTCTGTGTATTTACAGACGAGCTGCAGACTCCCTTTACAAGAAAACATAACCTTTCGAACCTGACACTTCGAGCCCCTGGGACCGAAGTCGCAACGTGGCGCTAGCCTGATGGCGTCTAGCCAGGGGGTGTCCGGTAAACGTTTAACAATCTCCAGAGTCCGTTCCCGGATACGCCCGTCCGTCATCTGACACCGAGCTGCACGTTCATAATTAGGAGTTCCCCGCCTAGAAAAGTCCCGAACCTACGCCACGGTCGTCATAGTTCACGAACCCGTGACGTTAACGCCCAACGTCTCGTTTTTTGGTATCATATTTTCTGATTGAAATGCCTATTAATTCGCCATCAATCACTTTTTTATTATCAGACCAATTTTTTCCTCTGTCGTTTTACTAACAAAGTACGCAACGGAATGAATTTTTTTTTAATATATAAGAACGGATCTGGCACGAATCCATGAGAAACTGTCGCGTCGTCGAGTNTGCCCAACGTCTCGTTTTTTGGTATCATATTTTCTGATTGAAATGCCTATTAATTCGCCATCAATCACTTTTTTATCATCAGACCAATTTTTTCCTCTGTCGTTTTACTAACAAAGTACGCAACGGAATGAATTTTTTTTTAATACATAAGAACGGATCTGGCACGAATCCATGAGAAACTGTCGCGTCGTCGAGTTCCCGTAGGACGTTTCGAGAAGAAGTGCTGTCGAGGTCGAGGAGCACGGAATCGGGGTAACTAATGTAAGAATGGGACACGAGGAAGTCCAAGGCGTACGATCGTAGCCAGCCATGCAACGGAAATGTCTCCCGTAAACTACTAATCACCATAAACTACCGGGATACACGTGTTACGAATTCTCGGTGCTCGGGAATCGCCGCGTTGCTCCATCGTCTACTCCACCCTGCATTTGTTGCTCTCCCGGGGAAGCCTCGGAACATTTACCTCTGCTACGCGTCTCGCTCCCTCCCAGCGTTCTTCCCTCTTTCGTTCCGTCCTTACCGCGAGGCGCGACGCTGAATNCGCATTTGTTGCTCTCCCGGGGAAACCTCGGAACATTTACCTCTGCTACGCGTCTCGCTCCCTCCTCGCGTTCTTCCCTCTTTCGTTCCGTCCTTACCGCGAGGCGCGACGCTGAATAGACACAAGTTTTCACCGTCGAAAAGTTTCTCCTAGCCAACGTCCCTCGCTCAGACGCGTTAATTAAAATCCCGCGAATTAATCAATAATAGTGCATTACGTAACGAGAGCGTAAAATAGGTGATTATCTCACGAGTCGGTGTTGTCGCCCGAGCGATGCGAGGACAATAACTGAGACGANTGCGTAAAATAGGTGATTATCTCACGAGTCGGTGTTGTCGCCCGAGCGATGCGGGGACAATAACTGAGACGAGTGATCACCTATTTTGCGCATTCGTTACGTATACTNGCGTATACTATTTTTACTAACGAGTGCGTAAAATTCAATGCGGAGTATTTTACGTACGCTAAATTTATTTTACGCACGCTATGAATGCGTGCGATAATGTCATATTTTACGCACGACGTTAGGAAAAATTAATTCATATCGCAAGATTAAAATGCAGGTGAGAAAAATCAATCGCGTTTGTCATTCGCAAACGTTTAACGAGTATCGCTCGGTTCCCTTGCGAAGCGATATTATTATGATTTACGAGTGTGTTCAATCTGTTGCTTCATAATTCCAGCTAATCTATAGCGGCGCGTCGGAGTATAATAATTCCAGTTCGAAACGGATCTTTTCGGTCCCGCGAGCGCCGCTTGTATCCCCCCAGCCGTTTCTTTTTCTCTTTCCCCGCGAACGCTTGTCGGCGCTGCGCTGGTGCGCGCACGCCGTGGTACCAGAAACTGGTACCTCGATAATTCCGACTAATCTATCGCAGCGTCGATAGAGACCGCGATCGATCGCGCGATGGGGAGAGACTTGCGGACACAGAGGACGAAGAGGAGCAGGAGGAATCCGTTGCAACTGCTGCCGCCCTGCTGCGGACGGAGTTTAGAGGAACAAAACACGCCCACGAGGTAACGCATCCTCCTAAGTCGTCGACACACCGTGGCAAGAGCCGCGCAAGACGGCGACAGACGTCGTCTCTCGGAGGCGAGGCGATCAGGAGAGGGTGTACAGAAGGAGAAGAGACATTCGTCTCGCATTAGCATATACACGAGGAACCAGAGAACCGATTCGAGAAACAGAGATGGAAGCTCTCTATCCGCTTTACGTATAGAGCCTCTCGTCTCTCCTTATAATCCGTCCTCCGCGTTGGCGAACATCGTATCCTGCGGAAACGGTGAGGTCTTTGAGGATCGTTATTGTTTCGCGAGATTCCGGTCCGACGCAAACTCGGGGAGAAGTTGACGTCAGGGAAGACTTCCTTAATTTAATTATGAAGGGGAAGGAGGGGGAGGGACGGGTCTGACGACGATGGGTGAGTAAGCAGATTCGAGCGACCATCGGTCGGCGTAAAACAGATGAGAGGTCGTAAAAGCCGATGTATCTTTGAAGCGGCACTGTACGAGGGCCTGACAAAAAATTGTACGATCGTGTATATATCTCTGGGACACGTGCTCGGCGATGGCTTCGTAGAGAAGCGTCAGAAAGCTCAATGGGATTGCACATTATCGCGTCAATAATGTTTACACCCGGCAGACAGCCGTTGACGAGATAAACGGCTCGGGCGACACGATAAGTACCCGGGGCTCGTTGTTCTTTTTTAATTAACACCTTCTGCGACGGAAGATAACGGCTGGCGAGGACGATAAGGGAATGTCCCGCGGGGACGTAACGTAACAGTCCCTTGACTCGAGTCCTCATAGAGCCAGACCCTCGGTTCAACCAGGAATAATTACAGAGAAGGCGACCGATCGCAACGAGGGAAAAAAAAAAAACCGGAAAGAGATCGGCGTTCGCATTCCGATCGAACCACCTGCCGTTAAAAACGATCATCTCCGCGACACGATTGATAATTCCCTCTGGGCTGGCAATTCGGCAAAGTCGCAGAGATTTTTATTAATAATACCTTATTAATCCCGTATGAGCGTTCCCCGATAAAACGGGCCTGAATTCATACATACATACGTTCTCGTTCGTCGAGGACGCACACTTCTCGCGGCGAGGACTGGATATGATAAACCATCGGATAAGAATCGAGAGACAAGGTAGGATTGGCGTGGAAGAATGAAGAGAGCGAGGTACAGAGAGAGGACGGAGAGGGAAGGGTAAGAAGAACGTAGAATGAGAACGTAGTCGGCCAAATTAAATCCTCGGACGTCGAAGCTGTAGCCGGACCGTTTGCTCCGTAGTAGAGGATCGGGGCAAAAGAATCGAGAAAAAATTTTACGAGGGTCTAACGGGTGGGTTGGGTCGTTCGGTGTATACGAAGGGGGTATACCCCCGCCGCATCCGGACCCATGGGCCCTGACGGTCCGAGGATGTACAACGTCCGAGACGGTCCCATGGTGCACCGGGACCTGCGAAGGTTCTGGCGCCGGTATTGGGCACAAAGTCACCCGGGACGCTTCCCTCGGGTTCGCTTTATCCGCTCGCTCGCTCGCTCCTCACTCCCACACGCGGCACATTTTTCCCTCTCGGCCGGCAGCGAGAGTTGTTAAGGTTTATATTGCCCGGGCGTTAAAGCAAACGCCGCAAAAACAATACAGCTTTATTACCCGGCTGAGCGAGGGGTAGTTCACGCGACTCTTTCTAAGCTATTTACACGCTGAAGAAGTCGCTGGTATTCGTCAAAAAACTCGTGACACTTTTATGATCAAACCCGGAGATCCGGTCGGATCAACGACTTTTTGAATGAAACATATTATATACATCTTACGTCTCAAGAAACTCGTACGACTGATGTAACAATACAACTTCACACTCTTATTTTTCAGTTTAATTAAGGAGGTTCATCCGGTTAAGGAATTAACAGATAGATCTCCAAAAAAATTTGATAGTCTATAACAGTATATCAGGATACTTGGATTTAAGGCTTTCACGGTTATTGTTTATTCTGGAGTCTGTCAAAATACACGGTTTCAATCCGGAAGATGAATGCTATCAGTATATCAGGATACCTCAAAAAAATTGTTAAGTCATTTGGATATCTTAATGATGAGATATTAATATAAATATTTTTTACAATTTTACATGTAGTCATATGGCAAAGAATGATTTCCCAGACTTCTATTACTAATTTATTAGGTATTGACAGACAGTTTTGAATCAAAATTATGTCATATTAAAGAGTAACATTTAACAAATATTTTAATTGCAAATTTAGGTAGATTGGGTGACTATGAATCGATAAATATATAAACACAACAAATGAAATCTGCAGGTAACCTCCGTTATTAACATGAACGCTAGTCAATCAAGCTCCCATTTTCTATAACTTGCGTTTGACTTGCTACGTACCAGATGAACCTCCTTAATTGTAATCGTATTTCTTGAAATCCTACTTGCGCAAACATTGTTTCGAGTTGAAGACGCCTAAGACAATGCAGAACGCTTTCTACGCATTTCGAGAGGCCGAACATAACATCCGTCACGCAGGACAACCTCAGCTTACGAGAAACTAATAGCTATCCGCGCATCGAGCACGCGTGTATGCGTGTCCCTGCTCCCTTCACGCCCACGTCCGCGTCGCGTCGGTCTCGGTCTCTGGTACCGCGGGGTCCCCGAAATATATGGGCCAGCGGTCCACGTTGGTACCTTTGGACCGGTATACGGTCCCGCCGTTTTTGACAACAATTTCCACTTAGTGCCTCCGCGCGACATCCGAGCCCCGGCCGATTCCCGCTCGGGGGAACCCGTCACGGCTCGGATGTCCCGGATATATTTCGCTGCGGAACAACGAAATTTTTTCGGAACGCGCCGCGCCGGGGAAACGACATCCTACGGGAGGGATATTCGGTCCGTTCGGCCTCTTTACTTAGCCGTTTAAACGGTTACATCGTTTTCGAATCGAGACAAGACGGGGCCGTTCGCCGCGTCCTCTGCGCCTCCCGACGATTTATGGCGATGAAAAAAATCACCGCCGGGCTATCTGTTCGCGATAAATACGCCCGGGCCCGTCCCGGCTTGTACCCGCCGATTCGCGAACCGCGGCCAGATCTCAGAGAGGGTATTAGATAAGAGTATCACGTAAGGAACTATTCCGTGTCCGAATGCACTTTTTGTCAGGGGACTGATTTATATTTTCCGGTGTCCTTCTCTGAGAGCGCAGAAAATATTAATTCCGAAAGGCCAATTTATTTCGTTAAAACGAATCGCGTTTTTACTCGGGTCTCGGTTTAGTCGTCACCATTCATACGGCTTCGATTCATTGAGCGTGCGCTTTGAATGGGCGCCTCCGCGTCGCGGCGACGAATTTATGCGAGGTGCGGCCAAGATGTTTATCGTTCGAATGAATTCAGGAGCGTAGAGAAGGTGGGACGGGAGAGGAGCGGGTGTGGAGGATAGAGGAAAGCGGTCGGGCTCGGGGGTGCGGCTAACCGTAGGGTAGCGTGAAGTTTCGTCAAAGGTGTTGACACAAGGGGAACACCGCGGTGCGCGCCAGAGGCGTACGTTACAAGTCGGCCTCATTCACACCTCCGCCTCTCCCGTACCTCTCCGCGCTTCACACAACCTCGGCATATTTCATCAACGCCGTTGTTGCCTGAACTGACAACTTTCCGAGTCGAAATATAATTCACCGACAAATCGTCAGCAACACAGTAACTTCAGAATAGAAAATTGTCATTGTTTGAATATCTTCTCGAACTTTCCGTCATCGAAGGTTCTGGTATGTTGTTCACATGTGTGTGTATGTGAGACGAAGGGCTAACGCGACCGAGTCGAAGCGTGAATCTCGTAGACAACACACCTCACGCCTAATAATATAGACCAACGACCGTTTAAGACGTAATTCGAATATTCGCGATAGTTACTCCAAGTAAGGATAAGTGGACGACTAGAAATAGTTAAATTCAACTTTTGACTTGCGTAGAATCTGCAGCTCGAATCAATAAACGAATAGAGCTTTAATTAAGCCTCTATCATTTATTAATTCCTCACATATAATCTCAAGAGTCAGTGTAAATACAAAGGAAAAAAATGCGACAGATAAAAAGACGAAGAAGCAGCTTTCAATTTATATTTCCGAGCTTCGCGAAAGCTGTAAGTTCGACGCTGTTCTATTATCGGCTATTAAGATCGTCCTGGCTCCTTCGATCGATAAAATTAGTCGTATTTGTATGATCATCCGGCGAGCAGGGTGTGGGCCACGTAAAGGGCTGAAGGGTGAGTAGGTGGAGCGGAATAGGACCACCCAGCCCGTGTCGGCAGCGCTAGCGTTAGCATAACGCGTGGGCGCCGTTCCTTCCTCCTTATATACCTCTTTACCCTCCTCTTACATCCCTTTCCGGGTCAGTATAAGTCGTGAACGTGTCACCGCGGCCCTGTCCACGTCCCGAGGACTGCTACCCAGGGCCGGCCGTTACGAAAATAGCGCCCAACGCGAAACGTTGTTGTTCCTACTCTCTCCTCAGCGATAAACCACACACTGAAAAATACCAGCCAGAAGATTTCGCTCTTTGTGCATTCTCGAACATTACTGCAACTTGTTTTTTTATACTGTGTATCTTGTCGTAACGCAATATGTTGTAAATCAAGGAACGGCGCAATTTTTCACCGACGTCAAGAAATCTTTAATTAACAATACAAGGCGAGCGTAAGACACGAGGATTTGAAGGGAGATTCTTTCGGGTGGCGCGGCGCGATGACGAGCAGCCGCCGGCCCTGGAGAGTGGAATTCAAACGAGTCATTAGAAGCGCAGGAAGATTTTCAAGAGGATCATTAATAAACGGTGGAGTCACCGTGTAACCGATCCGGCATTGTCTCAGCGGATGAATGAATTAACCTCGTTCATCCGACCAGAGGACGATTTCTCGGCGACGGACCCGACAGACGGAGGAGAGCCAGAGGGAAAGAGAAAGCGCGCGTGGCGCGAGCATCGTCACGAGAGAATCCCGTCCCGGCCGACTCTCTACTTTTCATATCCTTCAACTTCCTCCCTNGTGGGCCACGTAAAGGGCTGAAGGGTGAGTAGGTGGAGCGGAATAGGACCACCCAGCCCGTGTCGGCAGCGCTAGCGTTAGCATAACGCGTGGGCGCCGTTCCTTCCTCCTTATATACCTCTTTACCCTCCTCTTACATCCCTTTCCGGGTCAGTATAAGTCGTGAACGTGTCACCGCGGCCCTGTCCACGTCCCGAGGACTGCTACCCAGGGCCGGCCGTTACGAAAATAGCGCCCAACGCGAAACGTTGTTGTTCCTACTCTCTCCTCAGCGATAAACCACACACTGAAAAATACCAGCCAGAAGATTTCGCTCTTTGTGCATTCTCGAACATTACTGCAACTTGTTTTTTTATACTGTGTATCTTGTCGTAACGCAATATGTTGTAAATCAAGGAACGGCGCAATTTTTCACCGACGTCAAGAAATCTTTAATTAACAATACAAGGCGAGCGTAAGACACGAGGATTTGAAGGGAGATTCTTTCGGGTGGCGCGGCGCGATGACGAGCAGCCGCCGGCCCTGGAGAGTGGAATTCAAACGAGTCATTAGAAGCGCAGGAAGATTTTCAAGAGGATCATTAATAAACGGTGGAGTCACCGTGTAACCGATCCGGCATTGTCTCAGCGGATGAATGAATTAACCTCGTTCATCCGACCAGAGGACGATTTCTCGGCGACGGACCCGACAGACGGAGGAGAGCCAGAGGGAAAGAGAAAGCGCGCGTGGCGCGAGCATCGTCACGAGAGAATCCCGTCCCGGCCGACTCTCTACTTTTCATATCCTTCAACTTCCTCCCTCCGAGCTTCAGGAAGAGGGAACACGCCGGTACTCTTCAAAGCTCGGGAGAGGCTTATGAATAATTCCAAAGGTCGCGACGAATAATCGATAACTTTGCGAAGAAACGCGCGTCAGCCTGTGTCGGGACGCGGACCGACATTTCTCACAGCGTTTCCACGCCGCGGAAACAAAAGAAACTTTTTAATACTCGGCCGCGACCATTGAATTGCTGAATCTCTTCTCGCGGCTTTGACTGGCAGCCTCGCATCGCTCAAAAGCAAACTCCTCTCGTCGAATTTTTTATATCCGCTGTCAAAAGTACGTAGTCAATTTCGAGCTAAGGTTCGGAGTAATAAATCGGGTGTACGCGTGAAGTGACGAAAATATCGTTCGATCTGAGAATTCCGATGGCCGCAGGGACACGTTATCGATAGATAAAGCGTAAGCTAGTAATAGGAAACGTCGTGACGAACGCGATTTCGGTCGCAGCTTGTCGTCGACCGTAAAGCTCGTCGCAGGATCATCTTAACGACCATCGAGATAGGCGACGGGTGAAATGATCTGTAAGAAAACCGGTGGCGAGTGGTATCCTCCGGCGACCATTAATCAAAGGACAGCAGCGCTAATGAACCTGGTGGAGGAATCGCGGCGGGCCAAGGGGTTCCCCCATTTCTCTCCAACCCCTGGCCCGGCGATTCTACCGGCGCGCGACTCTTTGAATCCACGCAGCCCCAGAGGGCAAACGAATCAACGGGCAAACAAATGACGAGAGGATCGGGAGTACCTACCTATCTCTCCCTCTGCGACTGAATGATCGAGCACCGCCTTATCAGAGGAGAGTTTTCGCCGTTTACGAAGCGCCGCCGGCGACGTCTTCGATGAACAACGAACGGAACGGATATTATGAACGTTTACGCGAGAAAGCCGGTGCGCGTTCGACCGGAGAAAATGATTGTTGTTTCCATTGCAGTCGTGGCGAGTACGAGAAATCGCGTGCGCGTTGTTACTCCGATGGACAGAGAGAAACTCGTCGAAAGGAAACCGTTCAGGATTTTCGAGAGAAACGGTTCACACGGAATCGTGACACCGTGTCCTTTTACGAAACGATCGGTAGCTCGATTTTCAAGATACATTGTATTCGCATCGAAACATGGTAACTGTTATAAAGAGAGAGAGGGAACGATGCCGATTGGCGAAAGATTTGTGCGATGGGGGGATGTACGGGCGCATTGTTCGGATATACCGAAAACACGTAACAGTACTGATCGAACGCGCGGTTCAATTATACACCGCACCGGCATGGCAGCGTATACGATAAGTTGTACCTGCAATTTGCTTTGTGTTATTTGCGCTATTGTTTTCTCCGGGGCCACCCGCGCCCTCCGCTCTTTTTCCCTTTCGGGCTCCATCCCAATTATTCGCCGCCCCGGGCCGTTCGATCTCGCCATTATCGGATGACACGGACCCACGCTTTTATGTTTAATTGATATTTTTCGTAATTCCCTCGGAATCCAATACGGCAACGCTCCAGCGAACAGATATAATCCCAGGCCCGACATTGCTCTCGTTAAAATATTTCCGATAGAAAATATCGCGAAACGCTGCCCGATATAGGACGATTCAAAAACAATACTTCTCTTAATTGTAACCGAAAATTTACGGACCGATTGGAAATCGAAAATTCGTAGAAGAGAAATCACCGTAGGTTCGTAGTAATGTTCGTTCCGGCAGTGAAAGTCAGAGTTATTAGGGTCCCCGAAAGGGTAGATACAATAAAAACGTTGCTCCGGTTTAATCGTGCAGTGTCATAAATGAGGACCCTAATAAAGACCCGTCAACGAGATAATATCCGAAAAAATTTCTCGTCCGGCGTTTGCTAACTGACCCCTTTTCCGTGTCCAATCTGAATGATGTTTCCCTCGCGGATAAGCGAAGGCGGCCGCATTTTTCACATTTTTCAACCCCTCCATCCCTTTTCGTTCTCCATTTATCGGGACACGATGCCGAGGACCTCAGCGACGTCCGAAAATGTTCAGCGAAATTAAACGAACAATTTCGTTATGGTCTCGCCGGCGGACAATATTCCGTGCGTCGAAATATCCCTCTCCTCCCTGGTGACCACGGCTCCCGTGGATTTCTTCCGCTAACTCCATTAATTAATCTGTATTTATTCACCTCTCGAGAGGTGAACGAACTTTCTTAACCGATATCAGCCGCAAAATTTTCCATCGCTGCAACGAGTACATTTTCACCTATTTGTACATGTCAGAGCTCGAAATTGCAGATACTTTTGTTCGGCGAGTACCGTGACGGTACTTAGCTTTCAGGTAAAAGCTAAAAGACCGCAAAGGTATGGACCACAAATTGTACCGTAACGACAACAAGATTTACGAACGCCTTTTTACCCCTGCGATTCTCCAAACTCGCTATCGGTTTCAAATAAGCTTCGACACGCATTAGCTTCCATTTTTCCGTAGTTTGTCCGAATCGCTGGGAAAATTTGTGAAATCGAGCTTCTCTAGTTTCTACAGGACCCTTGTGACCCAAACGCTGATAACGATCTCGTCTTAACGATCATTTAACGACGGAATAGGCCCTGGCGCCAGGCCTTTGTGTCTTTCTTGACGTAACGTGAAGCCATGGGGTACTAATAAATTTCCCAGAGGCGCCATTGTGCCATGCGGCCTGACTCTCTTAAGCCCGCCATGTCAGCTTCGAAAAAATATTAGCAGTAAATATCCTCGGTGTCGTATGCTTCGTTTCGAAACGCTCGAGTTTCTCGCATCTAAACCGTGAGCACGCAACGAGAACAAGCCCTTCTTTTTAACTTGACAGATCGTTCTGCCTCTTTTTTATTTTCCTTCGCTCGAGAATCCCAGAAATAAAAAGCAGAAGGATAAATTTATAAAAACCGTAATCACTGTAGAATTTATCAAACCAGGTTTAAAATCGATTGCTGGCTTCCTCGGGCGTGAACAAACACGCGGCTATATTAACGATCCGGTCATATCGGCCAATTGCTGTTAATCCGTTCTTTTAAAGGGCCAATTAAGGGATAAATTATGCGGCCGGTGGTACGCGGTCTAGATGCAATCAAGCGACGATAATCCTCGATTTACAGTGCTCATTTCTCGATTAGCGGTGCTGGAGGTATTAACGCCGTTTACAAATTGCACCGTAACGACAACAAGATTTACGAACGCCTTTTTATCCCTGCGATTCTCCAAACTCGATTTTTTACCCCTGCGATTCTCCAAACTCGACTTTTGACTTCTAAAAAATAGAATGGTGTTTTGTCGTTCGACTGTCGCATTGTCGCACTGTCCTTCGAAGAATTTGCGGTTCGTCGCTACCTGCGCGAACGTCCCTAAAGCGGAAGTAGCCTTCACTGGGAGCCGGGGAGATCGGTCCGGGACAGGTTATGCTCGCCCTCTCTGAGCATAGAACGGCTCGTTAACGTAAGACAACCGAGTATCGATACCGATCGGCTAATCTTCGCCGAGCAAGCCTAGATTCTGTTTTCGTGTCCACGTTTTCTGGCGGTCGACGGTTCGTGAGCAGATTATCCGTCCTGGCATTCGAGAGCGGAGGCCGTATACGCCGGGACAATTAGAGGTTACAAGCCGTGCACCGGCTAATTCGGCTCCGTTCGATTCGTTCGCCGAGTACGAACGCGAGAATAAAACTGTTGCGCCCGTCGGCGGTTACTTCGAACATCGGTTTAGTAATTATCCGCAGTAACGTGGTTAATTACGCTTCCACGTAGGTACTAGCGGTTGCGTAAAAAAAAAAACTGCTTGATTAATCGCTTGACACGGTTGTGAGTTGGTTAATTCGTGGTTGCAATTACCGAGGAATTCGACCTTTCCGCAACGCGGGGACTCGACTTCGGTGCTATCGTGACGAGCGTTACTTATGGCTTAATTATATCAAACCCGGCGTGGAATAAAATTGCATTAAGCAGTTCTTTAGCGGCCTCGTTAACCAGTAATCGTTCCATCGTTCTCGGAACGGTTCTTGAAAGCCGATAAAAATCGTCCCGAAGAAAGTAATAACTACCTTTTACCGTGGAGAGCTAGCTTAAACCTTTAATCCCGATCTGAAACTACCGTAGAAACTTCGCTTCGTTATTCGTGAATCACCTGTTTCCAGTTTCCATTATGCCGCGTTATTTATACCTCGTAAAAGCCTCGATAGATCCGCGCGCTCGATAGTCCCTTCCGCTTCGAAATTGTAGCGCGAAATTCTAATTCGTTCTCCAAACGAGAGATTTCTTAATTACTCGGCGGTAAACGCACGCGCGGCTCGAGAATGTCGTGACCACGTATTTAGAGGGCGAACTCGATTTAGCCCGACGACAACGAGGCACCGGTGTACACGGCCAATCCGGTCCTAACGTTGCCGGTACAAATGACAAAAACCGTCGGTGTTGACACTGAAATATCAACGGCTCCTCACGAATTCATCAGCCCGCGCCGCCCTCGGCTTCCTACCACGACGGAGCAGAACGCCGCCGCGGCGACGACACGTGTGCCGCTTTTTCCCGCGAGCCGTGCCGTGGAATTCGTGAATGGGCGAACACACGCGTGCACTTAGAACGCTTGCCGCAGTCACGGTCTTGTGACCTGACCGTCCCGCGGAAAAACCCTGCCTTTTGTTCGATAACGTCAACTATTTGCTCCGTGAATTAACGAATAAAGATCCCATAGATTAGATCGTTACAAGATTCTTGTTGCCCTCGCGTTCAAGCTCGACAATGAGCGGTATTTTAAATAACGGCGGTATAAAAGTGGCACGGAGGGCAATAAAGAATTAATTTTACGAAGCCGCGATGATTCATTGTCGAAATAAGAAATTCTGAGGAGCAGAACTGGCGACCGTGACCACGTTCCGCGGGAACACGGGGCCGCGCCGGGGCGGGGGGTATAATAAAATCGCGAAGAGCCATCTTGGCGACGGTCGTCAAAATGGCAGATTTCAAGAGAGCGGGAGAGAGGCGAGGTGGAGAAAGGAGACTTTTCGACAGGCCGCTCCGCATCCTCGATCGCGACGAATAGCCGGAGCGGAGGAGCGCGCGACCGGCTCAGGCGGGCGTAGCGTGTACGAACTACAAACAATGGCTTTGTTTCCACGCGAAAAACGTGATACAACTGTAAAGTAACAAATATCTCGGCGTAGATCGACACGCGATCCGTCCTTCCGCGCCGCCGTTCGGGGCACCACAACGTCGACCCTCGCACTCGCACACACTAGCCGCAGTGCGGTCGCCGTAGCATAATGTCGGTATACATACAGTTCTCCCGTGTGCACGCACGGACCGCCCGTGTGAATCCCACGTTTCACGTGCACGTCGCTTTAGAAAACGAACAGCCAACAACAGGGTTTTCTCTCTTCCACGGGCGTAGCTATATGCGGGCTGCGCACCGCACCGCGTCGCGCCGCTTCTTTACGAATTCAACGAGACGTAGAGAGACACACGCTGCGGACCTCTATTAAGTATTTAGTTGCGCGACTGGAATCTCTATAATAAGCTTCGCCCGCTAATTGCGCTTCGCATCTCTCTCTCTCTCTCTCTCTCCTGCGTGATCGCGCTCCGTGTAATTTCACCTATCACGAGTTCCGTTACGAGCCGTGGTATAATATATATAGAATATTTCCGAACAGAAACGAAGGGAATCGTCGCATAATTAATGTTCGGGCAACGTGTTTACGAGTACATATTCCGACAGCGAGGTAGCATCAATCGCGAGAGTCCGAAGCTATGCGTGACCGGGAGGGAGAGCAAACGGGTAGAGAAAAGGGAATGGACGACACAGTGGATAATCCGATGTTACATGCGAGGATAATTATCGGAATACGGGCAACATGCGTGTGTATTATGAATTTTAAAACTGCACAGCTGTTGTCACGCATCGATACGCGCTGGTCAGCCAGAGGCACCCTCGTACTCTCTCTCTCTCTCTCTCTCTCTCTCTTTTCGATATCGCATTTGCAGGTCGTTTGTTTGACAACGCTGATACAACGTAATGAAGAGGAGGGTAGGGGACCGAAACCAAGGGGTGAAACCGCTTAAGTGGCCGTGGATTCCTTTCACTGTGTACATACGTATTACTCAAGAAAACCGGCCGACTTCCCAAACGGAAAGGGCGTACCGGATGTTTCAGTTCGCCACTTTAAGGACATGTGGCCGGACAGATAGCCATCGGTCTTGAAGCTAATTAGCGGTGCACAGTGCGAACAAGCAGTCACCGAACCGCGGTTCTACACGTAAAACGCGTGTGACGGTGAACGCCCTTCTTCCTACCCCTGGACTACACCTTCTCCTCTTCGTGCTTCTCTCTCGTGGAATCGCTACGTTTTGATCGTCGGAGAACGATCGACGGCCGGCCGTCACGAACGATTTCGCAGCCAGATACCGGCGCGACGTCGCGTTGTTCCGTCGCTCCTCGTTATTACTCGCATAATTTCTCCGAACCTCGTTCAAGGCACGGCAAAATTACGGGTAGGAGCGAGGATCGGCGGGACTCGAATCGTGGTGCGTGCGTGCATCGGTCTACGTACCACGAACTGCACCTGTAGATCTATACGTAGCCTCGATCACGAAAAACTAAATAAATTCATGAAAAATAATTCATCAAATATAGTAACTTAATTATCTAATAGAATTCATTAATATTTAAATCTATTAATCTNAAAGCTAAGGCTTTCAGGTAAAAGCTAAAAGACCGCAAAGGTATGGACCACAAATTGTACCGTAACGACAACAAGATTTACGAACGCCTTTTTACCTCTGCGATTCTCCAAACTCGCTATCGGTTTCAAATAAGCTTCGACACGCATTAGCTTCCACTTTTCCGTAGTTTGTCCGAATCGCTGGGAAAATTTGTGAAATCGAGCTTCNTCGACTTGTATTATATCCCTATTAATTTCATTTCAACTACGTTTACAAAATTCGATGCTCGGTGATACGACGAATCCTGACTGAAATTGCTACACCACTTTTTGTGGGGGACAGCTTGATGGAACGCAACAGGAACATTCTCTCCGAGGACGGAATGCCTTTCAAAGGACGATTCCGCCATTGAAGCTGGCCCGTGTTTACGGTCCATCGAACCCCTTCGCAAAATGGCTAGACTAATTCGCCTCTCGAATTTCACGGCCAATGTCATCGGCCATTGTCTTTCGAACGGCCCATTCTTTGCCTCTTTGAATCGAGGAGTAACCTCGATTAAAAGCGTGCGCGGGTTACGTACGGGAAAACACGGGCTAATTCGAGCGTGAGTAGACGAACGCGTATATCGAAGGATGCCAGAACGAAACGGAACGTGAAATTCAAGAAGACCGTCTTAGGGTAGAAGGGGGAGGAGGAGTACATGTATAGGATACCGAAAAGTCAGAAGGAATCTGGAAGACNTACACCACTTTTTGTGGGGGACAGCTTGATGGAACGCAACAGGAACATTCTCTCCGAGGACGGAATGCCTTTCAAAGGACGATTCCGCCATTGAAGCTGGCCCGTGTTTACGGTCCATCGAACCCCTTCGCAAAATGGCTAGACTAATTCGCCTCTCGAATTTCACGGCCAATGTCATCGGCCATTGTCTTTCGAACGGCCCATTCTTTGCCTCTTTGAATCGAGGAGTAACCTCGATTAAAAGCGTGCGCGGGTTACGTACGGGAAAGCACGGGCTAATTCGAGCGTGAGTAGACGAACGCGTATATCGAAGGATGCCAGAACGAAACGGAACGTGAAATTCAAGAAGACCGTCTTAGGGTAGAAGGGGGAGGAGGAGTACATGTATAGGATACCGAAAAGTCAGAAGGAATCTGGAAGACGATGCCACGGAAAGATGACGCCTCGGTGGCGCCTGTGACCTGCGACACCCAGGTCCGTTTCACAAGATCTCTCCTCGCTGATCTACTATCGGTCCTCAGATTCAGACTTCCTGCTCGAGCTGCGACGCAACCCAACGGAAAAACTTTCTCCCGTTCCGACCTACGACGTCCGAGAACAGAGACAGAGGCAAGAGCCGGAGAACCGGTCGCAGCGACGTACCCACGTATCTGACTAATAGGCGTTTCAAACGATAACGCGGCGAGACTAATTCGATGCCGCTGCTGCCAAACGATTCCGCGCTAATTACCGGCGGACGGGGCATATACGTAATAATCGTCCGGGCGCGGCGAGGCTGAAAATACACCGCTCGCGACGCATCAAAGCGCGGGGCACACAAAGGGGCGACAGATCGTTTGGCGAGCCACCGCGGAGGATAAATGATCGCCGCGAGTTGAATCCGGGCTCTGGACCCGTGCACGCGCTACCGTCTGTGTGAACGTCTTCCAATATAATAAGAATGCAATTACCGAGCGAAACGAGACACCTATAAATAGAGTCTCCGAGGGCCTTCGGTTGGAAAACGGCCGGCTGGAAGGATGCGCGGATAAAAGGAGAGGCGGAAGAAGAGGATGGTTAATTTGTTGTGTATCAGCGGCAGCGGCAGCAGCAGCAGCAGCAGCAGCTACGAAGACAAGCTAAGAAAGGAGAAGGCACGAGAGGGCCTGCTTGAGAAAATAACTGAAGATAATTACGCGCATAAATCAGAGTGTTAATATTTGGGGGCGTAGGTAGGTGGTGCAGCAGGTATAGGCTGGCTATAAGTAGAGACGGACGCTATCCTCCGACCCGTTATGCGTGCGCGCCGAGGGAAGAGGACCGGCGAAGAGTGTAAGTGGGATAAGAAGACCGCGAAGAGGAACCGAGAACGAAATGATGCCAACTCCGGATCGGTAGATCATTCCTGGCTGTCGGATACGCCTCCTTGTTAGCCAGGGTTTACTTAGTCCTGCGACGCTGCCAGGACGTGCGTTACGCCCGCTAATAGCCCACCGGTAACGAACTACCGTCGGCATTTTTTTCGACGACCTTTTAAAGCGAAAACGAACGCGTCTTTCCTCTCGCCCGGCGAATCTTATCGATCATCCCCCGGTCGCCGTCGCGAAAAAGGATAACTCGCCTCTGGAAACGAATTCTTGCCCGCGAGTTCTCTCATTACCATGATACACCGTACCTACGCAGTCGACGGAAAGCTTAACTTCCTCAACATTGAAATTGAAATAAGTATATATGTACGTTCATTGAAAATTGAAAATTGAAATAGATACGTTCAATGTTCTCAAATTAACCCTTTAGGTACGGATTTATTTGAGAAAATATTTGCATGTGGAACGGACATAATTTTTGGTTGCTTGGAGTAGTATGTAAAAGCAGTACATTTTACGTAAGAATTTATTTATTTCTAAAATATTGGTGACATATGTAGTATTAAGATGTCTTCAAGTAATTAGAATTGCAAAATAAAAATAAATTAATAACAACAAAATAAAACTAAAATGACGTGAAATGTACCGAAGGGGTTAACATCATTCTATATACTAAATTATATTCTTTCATTTTCATGTGATGTATAATACACACCGAACACTTTTACTCATTACTCTAACAATTGCTTATCCTCCTTTTAACTTCTCTGCTACTACCAATGATCATTCGACGATCCTACTTACAATTTAATTACACCATTTATTATCTAGTATTTCCGATAGGATCTCGGGTCTTTATCGGCAACGGAACGAGAGAATGAGATAGTGTATAGAAAAGGAGGAACGAACAGTGGCGTTGAAACACTCATAACAGGTGGACCGATGGTCCGACTAGCTGTAGATGCATCTTCGAGGTGGGCGGTCCCACACTCCTTAAATCAGCCTGCAGCCACCATAACATTAGTAAGCCTGCCTCTCGCGTTCTCGGCCTGCCGTTTATTTGTTTGCTTAGAGCGAGTAATTAGAATCCGATACAAAATGGTTATTATTTATTGGCCAGGACGGAGGGGCAGCGGGCGCAGAAGTAGGTAGGAGGGAACACCTCTCTGATTGCCTGGCGTTATTAAACCAGCCGATAGCAGTAGACGTCGATGCTCAACCTCCGTAATCGCTTCTTTCTATCTCCATCTTTTTTTAATTAGAATCTTTCTCATACGAATAAACTTAATTGAAACTAACGTTCGACGCAATTTTAAACAAATCATATGAATAAACTGACACGCATAAAGATAATGAAAGAATGAATGGTCACTTGCGCATATCAACACCAAATGACGAAATTGTATTGTTGAGAGTAGTATGGATGCATTGCGGAGAGGAGGACGTCTATCGCGATGCGAGACGCGTGCGTTAATAAAATATAATGAGCGCACGGCAGTCGGACGACGGTGTACACCTGACCCAGTGAATACAATGGCCATCGACGACGTTCGGCCGCGGATCACGTAGGCCACGTGTGCGAACGGCTCTTTAATACGGACTCGTAAACCATCCGCGAGAAAAGAAAGCTACGCGACGGGACTGCCGACTCGATCGCCGGTAGCCACCGCGAACGAAACGTGCAAAGGCGTCAGAATACTGATCGATGTTCAATGGTTAATTAATGCGAAACGAACGCTATGAGAAAATAAAGATCGACTGAGCTTGCTGAATTTTTGATCAGCTTGGTAAAATTTGTATGTCGTTAGAGGACGCGTCCCAGGCCGGTGCTAATTATTCACCGATATCTTCGCTCACCGCGGCCGACCGTGAAACTCGATTTTCCATTCGGTTATCAGCTAATCGGCCGATTTATTTATCCGGGCAAAAATTCCACGAAAAAGGGAGAGAAACGTCGAANCTGCTACTACCAATGATCATTCGACGATCCTACTTACAATTTAATTACACCATTTATTATCTAGTATTTCCGATAGGATCTCGGGTCTTTATCGGCAACGGAACGAGAGAATGAGATAGTGTATAGAAAAGGAGGAACGAACAGTGGCGTTGAAACACTCATAACAGGTGGACCGATGGTCCGACTAGCTGTAGATGCATCTTCGAGGTGGGCGGTCCCACACTCCTTAAATCAGCCTGCAGCCACCATAACATTAGTAAGCCTGCCTCTCGCGTTCTCGGCCTGCCGTTTATTTGTTTGCTTAGAGCGAGTAATTAGAATCCGATACAAAATGGTTATTATTTATTGGCCAGGACGGAGGGGCAGCGGGCGCAGAAGTAGGTAGGAGGGAACACCTCTCTGATTGCCTGGCGTTATTAAACCAGCCGATAGCAGTAGACGTCGATGCTCAACCTCCGTAATCGCTTCTTTCTATCTCCATCTTTTTTTAATTAGAATCTTTCTCATACGAATAAACTTAATTGAAACTAACGTTCGACGCAATTTTAAACAAATCATATGAATAAACTGACACGCATAAAGATAATGAAAGAATGAATGGTCACTTGCGCATATCAACACCAAATGACGAAATTGTATTGTTGAGAGTAGTATGGATGCATTGCGGAGAGGAGGACGTCTATCGCGATGCGAGACGCGTGCGTTAATAAAATATAATGAGCGCACGGCAGTCGGACGACGGTGTACACCTGACCCAGTGAATACAATGGCCATCGACGACGTTCGGCCGCGGATCACGTAGGCCACGTGTGCGAACGGCTCTTTAATACGGACTCGTAAACCATCCGCGAGAAAAGAAAGCTACGCGACGGGACTGCCGACTCGATTCGCCGGTAGCCACCGCGAACGAAACGTGCAAAGGCGTCAGAATACTGATCGATGTTCAATGGTTAATCAATGCGAAACGAACGCTATGAGAAAATAAAGATCGACTGAGCTTGCTGAANCGCCGGTAGCCACCGCGAACGAAACGTGCAAAGGCGTCAGAATACTGATCGATGTTCAATGGTTAATTAATGCGAAACGAACGCTATGAGAAAATAAAGATCGACTGAGCTTGCTGAATTTTTGATCAGCTTGGTAAAATTTGTATGTCGTTAGAGGACGCGTCCCAGGCCGGTGCTAATTATTCACCGATATCTTCGCTCACCGCGGCCGACCGTGAAACTCGATTTTCCATTCGGTTATCAGCTAATCGGCCGATTTATTTATCCGGGCAAAAATTCCACGAAAAAGGGAGAGAAACGTCGAACCACGGCACCGACGTTGATTAGCTTCCGTGTTGATTTAATTAACGGCGGGGGAGTAATTGGAATGCCTACCGACGTTGCCCCTTCTTCCCACCCACGAACGACACCCCCGTGTCGTTTGCTTCACTTTGTCTCCCGCATCCCATCACCCTCGTATTCTCACAGTCTAACCGTTGCATATTCATCGATGAATTAATATATATACATGGCTGTATGTATACGTACATACATATATCCATGCGCCGAAGCCGCTCGGTGTTCAACACCTGACCGCCCTTTGGAGAACAAATTTTTCTATTAACCGAATATCAAAGAACCCGTATCCAACAGAATATCCGTTAATTCCGCGAGAGCGTGTTTGCCAATAATTTGCAAAAGAAGATAGACGCAAACTAGGACCCGGCCTCACAAGAAAATACGAATTTGGAGATAAACGAGAACAGGGGGCACGGTAGTGAAATGAGACCACGATTTTCAACGGTGAAAACATTTTTCCGCGTTTTCCGGTAGACGAAACGAGCCGCGCAGAAGGTACGCGAGGCTCGCGTGATAGACGGGCTCGCGCATGCTGGAAATGCGAAAAAGACAGCGCGCCTGCTAAGAGTGGAAGCGCGAGAGAGAGGCCGGAGGTTCGTTTCCAATTTCCGCGGAAGCGCGAGACTCGTCGCAAAAAGGGAGCCGTTGTATGGTTACGTTCGTACGGCGGCCATAGGCGAGCGTATATCGCGGCGATGTTATCCGCAAACACGCGGGTTCGGCCAATTTATCCCAAGGGATGAGGCGGACGTGGGCAGGAGTCCGGGTGTGGGGCAACCTTGTCCAGCGGAATGAATTCAGCATGCAGCCCCTGTGCGGTTCGACCGCCTCCACCCCTTTCGCAGACCACCACCTCGTGCTACAACCCCCACTTCCCGAACCGCCACGCTGCTTCATCCCCTTGTTCCTACCTCTCCGCCTTTTCCATCGACGTTCAACGGCCGTTAAGGCCGGCTCCAACTATCTCTCCCGACCAGGAAACGACGCGTGTTTAACAGAAACGGCGACCGATCGCGGCGAATTAATTTTTATTAGACGACCGCGCTATGATTACCCGACAACATACTTTCTAGATAGTCGTCTTGGAAGATTCTGTTTTTCTTAGAAGAATTCCTTGTAATTTAAGACAAAAAAATTTTAAGGAGGAAGGCTGCCCTTTTTAGTAACTTCTCCTTGATGGCAACGGTAAATACGGTAAAGAATATAAGTAACGCGGGTAATCCTTAACTCGTCCCGGTATCGGACACTGGTGATCCGCTCCACATATTGGCGGTTTGGTATACACCGGCTGCCTGATTGCCACGAGGGCTCTTAGATTTATTGACCTGTCAATGGCGGAGCGCGAAAACGGCGAATTTACAACGCCGCAGGTGTTAAGTTCCGCCGTGCGTGTAATAACGGCCTGATCCCGGAGGCCTACGGTAAGCCACACCGTAATTATATTTCCGAACCTCTGGTCCGCCACCTTTGTCATTATCACCGGAGGCGGCGTGGCCGTAACTCAGTGAGATCTATTGCGTGGCTCCTTTCCCGCCACGATTCGACAAACCGCGAATCCACCGTTTTTTAATCGAATCGCGCACGCAACGAGACCCGAAGTACGAATTACACTTAAGAAAAAGTGCAACAAATTTGTAACCGATACGTGCAATTTTTAAGCGGGTCGTTCGACGCGCAAAGGTTCATTTGTACTGTACAGAGATCGATGCTCAGCGTAACGAAATATCATAACAATGTTAAATGGCAATCAAAAGTTGCTTACCTTGAGCCGAGTGAGTCGAGGTTCTTCCGCGGCCAATTTCGCCAATGCCTGATAATCCCCCTGCGCCGCTCTGACCAACCACTCCCGTGACTTCCCGTCCAGTTGCTGCTTCCCAAAGCAATAATTGCCTCAATTAACAGGGGTTATTCGCGATATCGAACAGGCGCGGTGCGCGATAACGGCCGACACGGGTACAACGGGACCGACGTTCCAGGAGAGAGATCCGCTTCTCGGTTACAACAGGGGAAATTTTAATTAAGACCTCGATATCGGGAGATCGAGCCCGTTTATCATCGCACGTCCGAGCCAGGGGAATCGTCTCTCCGAGCAGATCATTCCCATAGTCCCGTGGACCAGACCGCGATCCGTGAAAGACAGTGAACTTACCGATGCAACGGAAGCACTATCATCCTCGTCAGTTCCCTGCAGAAAAAAAAAGAAAATCGGTTAGTTAACCGCATGAAAAATCAGCGTTAGCGAGGTACGTCACGCGCGACGCGACGGGGTGAGCCCGTGAATCGGCCGTGAAAGAGCCGAGAACCGGTCGCCCGCGAGCGATCGCTCTATATGGTCCTGCGGAACCAACTGCGCTCTCGCTCTCATTGTGTCCGATCCTTCTCTCTCGCCGGGGAGGTGCCCTCGCGCACAGTTACGGACGCACGGGGGAGAGTGCAGGGAGAAGAAAATGCGTAAAAACAGCGGGACGCCGAGCGCCACAAACGCACTCCGATCATCAGATTGATATACGGATCCAATAATTGATTCTCTGACGCAAGACCGCGGGAGGTTGAACCAACTTACGCAACCCCTGTCGACCACCACTGGGTCGAGGGCAAGCGATGGACTTTGACTGTTCGCTAGATAGACTCCCCCCTATCTATTATACGCCACTATACTACCGCATGCTTACGCTATTTCGGCAGAATGCATTCTAACGTCGGTCAGATGAATACGAGTAATTCTAACAGACTTGCTCGCGCAAAGGGTGACTCCACGAGCGGTACGATACTTTTTTACGATACGGAACACATCTACATTCGTGGGGCAATCGGAAGAGAGGAGAAGGAGGGGTAGGAGGATGCGGTGAGGAGCGGCTGATCCCAAGAACGCTAAACGACTACTCATCCCAGTTAAACTGTTTGTATTTTCACTCGTCACGGCTGCATCGTCCGTTTGAGGTGCTCACATCGACACTCGTATCGGAATCAATCGTGACTCTTCGTAAATTACTTTCAACGAGGCGAGGTGGGGCCGGAGGGGGGGGGGTGCCGGGGGCGTACGGACCGAATTCGGCCGAGTCATCATTAGCNGTGCTCACATCGACACTCGTATCGGAATCAATCGTGACTCTTCGTAAATTACTTTCAACGAGGCGAGGTGGGGCCGGAGGGGGGGGGGTGCCGGGGGCGTACGGACCGAATTGAGCCGAGTCATCATTAGCCGGGGCCCTGATATATCTCTATCGATCGACACCACCTCGCGTGTCCTTAAGTGAAATCGTGATTCGAGAGAGCGATCACCGCAGTTCGCCGCGGCGGATTTGAGAAAAAGCCGGGCTCGCCGCGATATAGACCGCACGCGTTCCGCGGTTAATTTAATTTCGTTCGCAATCCCTGACCGCTAGCGACCATTCTCGAGCGGTATGTAAATTTCGTTCGAACCGGTCTTGCGAACTCCGCGAGTATCGCCGCGATATTTTTACCCTTTCCTTCTCGCCCAAGACTGAGAACCACTGATCTCCCGTCGCGTCAGGTGGTGCAGCCAGCTACGTTCCCAGCTTTCGTGTGTTACAGGCCTCTCTCCCTCTGTCTCTCTCCTGGCAAACTTGCCAGTGCAAATGTATCGATATACACACACACATATACGGATACACATCTATAGACGATGGGGATAGTCTTTATTAGGGACGTATCCCGCGCGTTATCATCGATCAGTGATTCGACAATCGTATTTTCAATAAGCTGTTGTTATTGCCTCTGGCCTGTTGAACAATAATCGGCGCGAACGAGATTCGGTTGCTGCTTCGTCCGAACGATCAACCCTCGATAAGCGAAAGAAAAGAACAGTGTATAACACGCGTTCGGGTAGCGATTTCATTGATCGCGAACGACGTGAGAGAACGGACCCAGGAAGTCCGCGACATCGAAGTGCCACTTCTGAGTTTACCAATAAACGGGACGATAGACTGACCGGCGAACATTAAGATTCTTGTCACCGGTAGGTTTTGTTGATCTTTCAACTGATCGGAGCGAAGAGATCGGCCGCGGGGTAAGGAAACACTTGTTCCTCCGGTATCTCCGGTCCAGAAGTATGGAAATGGCACGTCTTGTGTCGACCGAGATAACTCCGTGCTCCGGGTGAGCGAGCCATAAGAAGAAGCTGATACTGCGAAGGAAAGAGAGAGAGACAGAGTCTGTTTGATCATAATGGGATAGTTATCAGATAAGCTTATAGACGGACGGTAATCGTAATAGCATCGCAACGATGGCTTCTCTGATTCATCTCAGCGAGGGGGTCGAGACGTAGGCGAAGGCGACGGGCCGGAGAAAAGAGAGAACGGAGAAGACAGATCCATCCTGATCGGCGCCTGGACCCGTCAGCGGGTCATTGTTTCACCGTAATTAATATTTTAATTGAGATCACCGAGAATTAATTAATGCAACGGCGCGGCGTCGTTAAACCCTCCCGGTCCGGACTGTTCATTTAATCGATCGAAACACGGCGCCCTGTCAGTGGTGTACAGCCCGTTCCATGAATTTCGTCGACTATCACGACTTCACGCTGCGCGTAGAACGCCCCTCAGATATTATCTCAAGGCTAATTTTTTACGTCGTCGTTATTTATATTACCGTTACGATTACGCGAACTCCCCCTCCCGCGCCGCGGCCGTAATTTAAATTCCACCGCGCAGAACTTTTTAATTCGCCGGACGGACGAACGGACGTATGTATACGTACGTAAGCGAGTACCCGATTCTCTTCCTCTTCGCATATGTACACACGTGCACATGTATTTTCGCGGCAAGTATACGCGGAACAATTTGACTTCGCGATCGGAGATATACGTATGTGCTTCCTTACACACGCGTTCCCGTGTCGCGGGGCGGGGCCAAACTTTTCGAGGATCCGGACACGCACTTAAAACTTTTCCTGCCGAAAACTTGTCGCAGACTCTCGAGATTCGATGTCAAAGATTCTCGGCTCCTTCACGGCTCCCACGGTTTGTTCAAACTCTATTATCTTACCCCGTGGCGCCGGGAAAGGGGGAGGAACACAGATGAAGGCCGCGGACGAATCGCCAGAGGAAGAAACAACGAGCGTAATGGCTCTTAGAAACGAACACAAAAGGGACCATGAGAAATTTCCATGACGATCCTCTACGTTGTTAACGCAAACCGTACGCCGGCGCTACGGCGGCGTCGACGTTGATTCCAAAACATTTTCTCTCCGCTCTCTAATTAAATTAAATACGCTCCTCCGGCTAATTTCGCGAACGTGGCCGTACTTGAAACGCAGGGATGTTCGAATGGTTCGGGATGCACGTGCTGGCCTGGCGTTCGCCGCTGCGCTGCTTTCCCCGGGACAAATGAAAAGAATAAAAAGTAACAGAGACCGAGGCGGAGGAAAGGAGAACGAAATGAAAGAGGAAGAACGCGCGCGCGGTTGCTCTTCGGGGTGGAAACGTTTTAATAAACGGACGTGTGCTACCCCTCCGAGGGGGCGTATAAATATATTCGGTTGTTCCAACGAGTGGAAGACGACAGAGAGGAGAGAAACAGAGTTAACTCGCGTCGAGAAGGCGAAGAGCCGGTGGGGGGAGGGAGGGTTGGATATATCGGTAAAACGGCAAAAGGAGCCAGAAGGGGAAAGGGCGGCGGTGGCGCGAGAGGTTTAGGGAGAGGCAAAACATGTTGCGGCACGAGCTGCCTCAAGAGCACCGCAGAATTAGCTTTATTATAACCTGGGGGCCATCCATACATGCCTAACAGAGCACGAACATTCGCCGGCCAATAAGCCGAATGCTAACCAAACATTTTCGCGACTCGCCGCACCCTCGAATTTATCCCTGCCACACGACGGGCCTGGTAAAGCCAACGGAGCATCGGAGCCGTGAGGCGGAAGAGGATCGATTTCGCGAATTAAACCCGGATATCTATCTAATGCGCCCGTTAATGTTCGACCGCGGGCGATTAATATGCCGATCGTTTGTGGAAATCTATCCCAAAAGATTACTCACGGTCGGGGGGGATAAAACAGCTTATAGATTTCATCCTGTGTAATGAAACGTCCGATAATTTGATTCAACAGACAAACCGTATTTACCGTATTATAATTTAATTACGCCAATAGCTCAGATCCACAGTTGCCCGATATCCATCCAGATATCCCGACATCCGCGCTACCTGATCCCGAAAGCCCTCCATCGCGCGGAGGCGGACGATGTCCTCTAACGAGCGTCGTTAGGAGGAACTTTTCCGGCGGTCTGGCGGCGGACGAACGATTAGGCCCGGATTAGCGCGCGAGATCGATTATGCGACGCTGCGGATAACGTTGGCCTGATTTATTCCCCTAATGGGCGTTCGCGCATTCATTTCGTGGCCGTACGAGGCAATTCCACGGGCCTTCGTCGGATGGCGGCGGCCGCGCTGTCGCTGACAGGAAAACTCTCGCTGGGTGATTCAGCGTTCGGTTCGGCGACGCCTCCCAACGACCACCATAATGCCTACACACCTAGCACCCAGCCGATACCCACCTACCTAAACGCCATTTCCATCGGCCGCTATCGTCCGGGATCATAATCCAAGGTTTAGTCCGGAGTCGGACGAAATCGCGCCGAAGTGCGGACTGCTGTTTGAATCAGACACGCGGAATGGATGAACCATGCGATCCGCCGTGCGTCCATATACAATCGACGCTATAGCTCTGTCTCGCTTGCCTGCGGATCTGTTCCCCTGGATTCTGGCAAACGGACAGCTAGTGTACGTGTCGTAAAAGTATTTTCCATCAATGCAATCTTAAGTCCAATGAATAAAATAAAAAAATTCTCTAATCTCAAAAAGCTGTCTGTCGAAATATTTTGATTCACATTCGAATCAATGGATGAAATGTTCTAAATAAAAGCTGTAGAGTTTTACACAACTTTCTCTTGGAAATAACCTGTTCGAATGAAACGGATAGTCTCTAATTCTCTAATCCTAAAAAGCTGTCTATCGAGATATTTTGATTCACATTCGAATCAATGGATGAAATGTTCTAAATAAAAGCTATAGAGTTTTACACAACTTTCTCTTGGAAATATCCTGTTCGAATGAAACGGATAGTCTCATTACGAAATCGAATAAGGCAATTGGTCTTTGAACCTCGGTAATTTTTCATATTGAAATACGAAGTGGCTGGTACCGTGCCACGTTCGACAAGACCGAGCATCGAACGATTACACGATGGTGCAGCGCGGCGGTGAGAGAGAAATTCAGCGTGGAGAGACGATTATTAGCTGTGGCCGGTGCCATGACGGCGCCGGGGGTAATTCATAACCGGGTAGCTCGTATTTTCGCGGAGCTGGCCACGTCGAATTTGGTCCGGATGGAGAACACAGAGAGCATCGATGGCGCTCCCCCCAACCACCGACCGGCCTCCGTTGACAGGATTATATTCGTACGTACCTATCGTGTTCCTCGGTGTACCTCGGTCCCGCAATACGCGTCGCGCGATCATATTCCCGTCGACTAATAAATTTACCACGGTACTCGAGCGCGCCAGCTATTCGTACGCTGTCGTCGCTCGATTGCCCTTTTCGGCAAAGCCACTGTTTCGAGGATCCTCCATAATGACAATCGACGAGATTTTATATCGAACCAATAACTTCCCGCGAAGTACAATCGTTCTTAATAAATCGGATCGAGTACATAGACAAAAATAATAGAAGACTGATAGTGAAAGATGAGACGTTGAGAACCAATATTAGGAACCATAATCGTGATCGATGATCGTAATGGAAACTAATGAACATAGAAGAACTGCGGTGATATCTAAAACAGCATCATCGAACGGTTTCATTCATGAATTCCTGTATTAAACGAAAACGCTAATGAAAGAGACGAGGTAAGCGGACAGCGATCAGGCTTAACCGGCCTTCGGGTAGTTTTGTCTCTTAACGAGTTTATCGCATCCTCTTTAACGTTATTAACACGGGCTAACGAACTGGAAGTGCCGAGTCACCGTGGTCCTACGCCGAACGCGAAGCCACTGTTCCAGCAGGTACGCGTGCACACCTGCGCTTGTGTGGAGCCGAGGTCTATACCTATAGAAGAGGTTGTGAGTACAGGGCGAGAGGCAGTCGGTCGACGGGACAGGTTACGTGTATAAGGTGGGATAAAGGTACGTATAGGTACAGACCGGGTTGTCTGTGCGGCCCTGATACCCCAGTCTCTGGGCTAATTCCGAGGTGTAATCTGCGGGTACCATCTCAATGGATTAGCATATAGATAGCGAGGTGGGTTGACCGTATATACATATACGCGCCTAGACCAGCTCAGAGGACGCGGCCATGTCGGTTTTGGTCTCCGGACGTAAGGGGGTCAGCCGATGCGACACCCCCGCAATCGTATCAAACGAACCCCAAGCGGGGTTCGTACATCGAACTCCCTGATTAAGAAAACAGTCGATCGATCGGCTAACGAGCCATTTCCTTCTTCATTTTAATATTCAATTCGGGAGTTACTATTCTTTACTCAAGATATCATAATTAAATCCTTCACCATGATTTTCGGGGAACCAGCTGAGAATTTGGAGCTGAAGACACTAAGCAAAAACAGTTAGGATGTACGATTGTTTCTTTGAACGAGATGAGAGAGCAGAGAAAAGAGAAGAGAATGTACTGGGAGGAAGTGTGACTGACATGAATGGCAGTTTGCCATTGGCAGCGGCCACATGGGGAGGAGTAGACGAGGACGGGTACCGAATATTTCGCTCGGAGGTGATTCGGTCGCGAGGTAATTTGTGCTCACAGCGGGGCTGAGCAAACATGCGCAACAGGGGTGCCTCGAAAAATTAAATAACTCGATGACTGGTCACATTCTCCGACACGCGGCATACATAGCGGAGAAGAAGGACGTGCACGTACGTACTTCCACGCACACTCCTCGCCAGTGATGGCTAGAATTGCTACTTTTGAGTTTCGAGCGATTCGATCGCGGTCGTTCCTCACAGCGATTCCTGATTTCCGCGATCGCTTCTAATTCTGCTACTTGCGATCCTCATACGAATCGTGCACGCTAAAAGTAACAGATCAGCGATTTCGGACGCTATCTCTCCGTTCGTAAGACGTCTGCGAGAAGGGCGCCCCGCTTGAATGACGTGGCCCTCTTCCCTCTCCGTCTTCCATTTCCTTCGACCACGGACGCGGACAGTCGGATATCCCTGGGGAACGGTCCCGCGCAGCAGCGCGAGCGCGCTGGAAGCTAGGTCCCCTTGGGCCCAGGGAGCGAGCGCCGGCCCCCCGCAGACTTATGAATACAAATAGCCGCTCACTGCGCGACTCAGATTCCTGATAAGGTACACTCCCGGCTTACCGGTACGACCGACTAGCATAAAGTACGGGCTTAGGGCCCTCGCAGCCACTGACGCGACACACCACCTTTTAACGAAAGATTATCCTCGCGACGGACAAAGATTCGCATCGGACGATATCGTTCTTGTATCACTCGCAAGAAACGGCCATGGAATGCACGGACGACCTCGTGACGGATTATATAAAAGATGAACCGCATCGTAGCGAATAGCGAGAGACATTCGCCTCGGACGAACACCCACGATCCTTCCGGACAGTACAACCATCGATATGGCAAAACGTAACGAAATGGAAGTTTTTAATTCGCATATATAACTGTAGCGTGTTTATAGGTGATTCGTACGGAACAGGATTTACGCGTGACGGAAACGGATACTTGTTAATTTTCATGTATTCCGTCCGAGAAATATGTATTAAAGTTCGGTTAATGGAGACCCACGACACTCTATGATCTTGATAGAACAATATGAATATTCTAAATGTGCGTGTAATACTCGGTGATGTTCGTGCCGTTTCGGCATTTGCAACGATCTATCTGTCCCTATCGCCGTCTCTTTTATAGGAGCGCGGAATGCATTTCACAGTGCCGATAACAAATTACGCGTCTTCATCCATGTTCAGCCTTCCAAGCAGAAAGGAATGCCATCGGTCGATCGGTCATTCCCCGGTTTCATCCGGTCGATCAGTAAGAAGATACCCACACTCCTGCCGCGCGTTTCACGATTGGAGACAGTATCTGGCTTTATCTGCGGCTAATGTCGTGTAAGAACTACGCCTTCTTCGATCTACTGACAACCATTTGTTCAGACACTCGTGACCGCGAGACGCGGGAACAGACTCAAAACTTTGTAACGAATCCACAATGCGCATACACGTGTACCCACGTTCCTCGCTTCCTTCGACAAGCAAATAAAGAATGACCAAAGGGAGGCAACGATTTCTTTCTGCCAACCGTCAGTGAGATGACGAAAATCATTATTCAATAAACTGTCTGGACTCACTTTTAACTCCCACTACCTGTATTTACTTTCTCTGGCGTACAAACTTCTACAATTCTATAACTCCCACGTCCACCGAGCGTAGATCCGTCCAATTTGTCAACGGAAGGTCATCGTAGAGACTGACAGTTAGGCGGTACGAAAGAAGGTAAAAAAAAATGAAAAATGAAAAATGAAAAGAGAAGTATTCCTGTCCCATAACCGGACCACCAAGAACGACGTGACCCGGAAGGGTGNAAAAATGAAAAATGAAAAGAGAAGGATTCCTGTCCCATAACCGGACCACCAAGAACGACGTGACCCGGAAGGGTGGAGACTCGTCCGCTATCGTGACAGTCACAATCAGTTTTCGACGTACTCCCTGACTGTCACTACGGGAGACGGACACCCGCGGACGAAGGTAGTCCCCAGTCAATGGCGCATACGAAACGAACAAATCAAGCAATCCGATTTTGTACGGTTCTCCCCGTACTGAAAAAAAAAAGTCCTTTCGCCGTTCCCGACAGGTTGAATGAACTTTCGTTCATCCTCGGTGAGAAGATCTTTGTACCCTTTCCATTCACAGACGTTTCTTAATAACTGAATAAAACTCCAACGGCCGGAGCCGCGAGGAGGGAGGAAATTGGAGGAGCAAGAGGCAGTTAATACTGGATACCTTTAATCGGACCATCTCGGCCCGAACAATGGACACGCTACATCTACTTTTTCGTCGCTTCCTTATCAGCATACAGTCACTTTCACACGAATACATAAAGAATTCTGTCGCGGAAGCGCGAGGGCGGGCCCGAACGCGACAGCCTAAGCAAACAAATAATGGGCGCCCGCGGAACGGCACCGATTTAAATGATAATGCGCTCTATGTGTGCTTCCAAGATTAACTCGTAATAGGCCAGAATAAATGTTGGCGGACCCGTTAGACGTATCTAGCGTTGGTACACGGAGAACAGTAGGTGCTAACTACTTCTGTAGACAAGCCTGTTTAGAGCGGTGTCCTGCGTGCGGCTCGAAAGGTGCGGGTGAATTTGTCCCGCGTCCGATGCCCGGCGCCAAGGAAAGGTTGCGAGTCATCGCCTCCGCCGATCGGGATATCATCGTTAGCACAGCGCCGATAAATTACGATCAACTTTATGATTACGCAATACCGATGCAGCCTATAATTATCCAAGCTGCTTATTAAACTACTCGATATCCGATTACCGTTCAACGGGTTGCATTACGTTCGCTTATCGGAAATAATTGCGAGCGAATGAATTATCCACATTTCAATACAAGAACAAACCAATTTCCTACTTGTGGAACGTTATCGTTCCCGCTTAATAACATACGTTTAGTTCCTAAATCAAGATACGAGTGAATAATATTATCGAAGATCGTACATACCTTCTCTAATTTCTACGCGCTTGCAGGCAAGGCTTTTCGATGAAATTCTATCAAGGAAGCGCGGTCTCGTAGCCGAGATAAAAAATACCACGAAGACGAGTGATAGCGAGCGAAGGTCGAAGACTCTTCGAACTATGAGGTAAGTTTGCCTCTGGGGGTGTCTTGTCGGTGTTGTCGCGGATAGGATCATGCAGGCCGCACCCCTCGCCCCTCGCCCGTGAACCTCTTTGCATATACATTCTGTAAGATTACTTTGTGCGGTTTACACCCTCGACCCAGCCTCTCCCGTTCCGCTGCTTGTCCTTCAACACACCTAGCAGCCCTCGCAGCTCAGCGAGAGCTCGCTGCTCCTTTTGCCAGGAGGCAAACTACCCGGCAAGTTTCACCTAGAGGATCCCTAATGTATGCGAAACTATACGAGAGAAATTCCAAGTTCGGCATGGCCGTGTTAGGTGCCTTTACGATGAGTATCTCGCAACCCGGTCTCGCTCTTTTACTCGCTACGAGGTAAAGGACGAACTGCTACCGAGAAGACTCGGCTGGTAGAAGAGGCGAACACGCGTGATCCTAATTAGAACGCGTCCTCCACCCCTTGTCGAACTAAAAGCGGCTTTCTTGTTGCCCCGAGTATCGCGAGACATACTGTTCGCGAGTTCTTGAACAACCCAACTTCGGGGAAGAAAGCTCCGAGTACCTGAAAAACTGCGCGAAGTAGTCGAAAAACTAACGAGAGAGATGCGGTGTCTGCCTAATCGTAAGTTTGTTTCGCGTCGTGTTTAAACGCGACTGGAACGTCATAGTTGTTACAAGGGGCACCGTATTCGTAGAAACGATGGAGTGTATACGATTACGGAAATTCTCACGGCGGTACAACTCTTAATAGTATTCTTTACCACCCACATTTTCAGCGTATTTACATAAAAACGAGCCGCAAGTCCCCGTAGCACCGAAACGCGGTGACTACGAATAACCACATTAACTTTCCGGCACCGTTTTAATATTTCCTTTCGTTAACGTGAACGTCGAAAGTACCATTTGGTGATGCAGGAGGACCGTGTTAATCGTCCTGCTCCAAATCTGACGTATTTATTTAACACTGTTCGTAATACTAATTACAAACATATTGAATATTTCTAAACGTACGATCAAGATGCTTACATCTTCAATCCACTGCAATTACATGCAAAAAGAGACAAGATAAAAAGTGAACACTACCGAATAAAAAATTTTAAAAAGCAAGCAAGAAACCAACTATAAACATTTAATCTAGCAAACTACTAAAAAAATGCACTAACAACATCAAATATGTGACTATAATCCGAGAATATATCTATAGAGAAATTCATTTTCAATCGTGTGAAAGTTTTCCCTTTCACGATTCCCAGAGCTCCCTAATCGGCGACGTCACGTTACCATAAGCATTCATCACGTACCGCGCGGCTGCATTCAATGACCCATAACGAGCCTTTCGAAGAAAGCACGACGGAAAATTACGTGAAACGTGTTGATGCGGCAATCGGCCGGCCGGTAAACGACGCGGCACGCGACAGAACGCTAGACACAGGGCTCATTGAGGATGCGAAGGGTGAAATACCGCGGCCACGCCGCATGATAATTACCGCGAAGAAATCGCCGGCTGACGCAGGGCGGACGGCCTGCCTCTCGAGAAAGAGCTCCCAAGAGATTACAGGATGTCCGGAGGCGAGAGGATTCCCTCCGTGTGTCCCGAAATCCTATCCACGTTCACGACTAATAAAAATTAACAGCCGACCGGTTGGAAGCGTACATGAAAGACGGGCCGCCACAAATAGATGATGACAGCTGAATAATAAATAATTACGGTTCGGCCCACGCGCCACCCGTGAGGCTTCACGATGCGTAGACGAAAGACGATTTCTATTAACTAGTAACTATCATATCAATTACTGAATGATATTTCTCATCGAATTGCAAGATTCTTGACTACTTCTCTCAGAAGATGAATGCACGTCATCCAGAAAATGTTCTATTGTTGAAAAAAACTCGTACAAGGAATACGAAAATTTATGGAAAGAAGCGAACGTTTCGGCGTTCTCGGAGCATGTTTTTATCGGCGAGCTGTGCCGCGGTGGAGCGGAGCGCAAGGGCACTCCTTCCTTCTGACTGCCACGAACAGTTCCACGTGGCCGGCTCTTTTAATCGTTCGGCACGATAAACATATCGAAATTATGATGGAGAATCGAGCAGACGTAAAAGACGAGCGAGCGGTTGCGGTGCCCGTGCAAGCTTTTGCGGCCACGGCGGAAAGGGTCCCTTTCCCGTCTGCCTCCTCCTCCACTTTTAATTTTCAGGCGCGGCTAATTATGATTTACAGCAACATCGACGCAACATCCTGATCGGTACGCGAGATACCGCCCGCAGGATATTCAAATGCGATGAATATTACTCGCTGCGATAAACGGCGCAGAAACAACGACAGAGAACGAAAGAAGGAAGAAACGGCGGGAGAGCAGCGAAGAAGAAGGAGGAGGAGGTGGATGCAAAGGAGCTGACTGGCGCGGAGGCGCGCGTGTAAAGGATACGAGAAAAGGATTCTTAGTAGTCTATTCGGTATGCAAGATGAGCAGTCAGACTTGTACGCACCGCGTCCCTTCCTCGCTGAAAAAAAGAGGATGAGACGCGTATCCTTGCGTGTGGATTATTCGATATATCGACAGCCGGTGCCTCGAATCGTTCGCTTTTTGTCGTATAACTCAGTGTCAAACGCGCAATAGGATGCTCGCAGATAGATAGTTACGATTTGAAGGCGGAACGTTTAAAAACGCGTGGTGTTATTAGCCGATCTTATCTCCGGGAACTAAAAGATACTTATTTATAGCCGTAGAACAACTTGATGCGTGTTCTCACATGAATTACATCCGCGTGAAGATCATAACGAGATAGCAGGGGCTTTCTGTTAGAGCAAAGTGATTTGTCGATATCTTACACGAGGGGAGAGGAGTACGTCAGAACATTAGCTGCGCGATTACGCCGTTTATACGTTTAATAGGCAACTGTTTGAATGCGTAACTCGAACCCGCATGCACACGCGGCACCGCCGAGTAATTAACGCCGCGCATAAGGCCTATAGTATTAATAATAAATATCAATATCCACGATCCCCGCAATAATCACTCGTTGTTCTCCTTTGAATACATTTTCGCTGACAATCAGCCACGCGCTACTTTCCCCGGCCGTATCTCGCCGTTGAATTTTGCAATAGTTTGGCTCCGTATTTCAACCGAGCCACCGATTACCAATCACGATTAGACAGGCGCACCTTATGGCGCGGAGAATGGATTTACGAAGCGGTGATGGAATGCTCAACGCGATTTGTTAGTCAATGAACTGTACGGATACGTATTGTAGGAGGTACGATCCGGTGAACGAAAGGGGAAATAATTGTCGTGCGACTTTTGCGCAATCGAGACGAGGACGCGACACTCAGGAACGGGAACAAACAAACGATTATTAGAAGATTGTCGATTTACCTTGTCTGATCGCTTTTTAGTAGGTGTAATAGCGCCGTTCGATCTGCCTTGAAGATCGGTTTCGGTAGCCATCCGGTTGAAACGTTGCATCCGCTCGCGAAAGCTTAATTGCTCGGTTGAGCCGGGACTCGCCGGTACAGCCTCATCTTCCTGCACGTTCAATATCCCGAATTGCTATGTCTCAGAGCATAGTGGCGCGGAGAAACGCTACGTTTAACTACGTCAGCATATTTACTAAAGACGTGACACCAACAGCGGGACGATAACAGTGCAAAAATGTGCGATCGCGTGTAAAATACGGAAATCCGGCGCTAACGATAATTATTCGAAACGAACGTTTATCTATGCTACTGCATCATGCTACTAACTAAAGCGAATAATATTACGTACACAAGGTGTATATTGAAGCATGCTGAATAGCCGTGGAGTTTTGGAGTTAGAGCTCTATCGTCTACGAAACGTGTATACGGATTCTATTGCTGTTATACTGTTATGCAAGGACGTTAAGCTTTCGATACACGAACATCACTGTCGAGTACACTACCTTCTCTATCATACTGCTTAAGTGACATTTACTGTAACGGCGAACACCTTTCTGCGCGCTTAGCGCTATTGCTCAATAACACCCAAATTATCTCGACTCCCTAATTAACCGATAAAGCGAAGACGTGTTCAACCGTATTATCGTTTGCATACTTATTTACAAGTACAGCCACCAACCAGGAAACCGTGAAAAACATATATGTATGTACGTGCATCGGACGAACGTAAAGAACGCGAAATTCTATCGAATTATCTTATCTTACAATAACGAAAAAAAACCTAGTCTTCCATTTTTCTAATGATATTCTTCATTCGGCCTCGAGTGGAATAGATAAAACTTCACGTTCCTTATTTTTTGTCATATTTAATAAATGGTGTGCGGGGAAAAAACTTACCTTGATAACCGCCTCTGATCCTCCCCTGTTCCTGTCGACGTTCTCCTTATTCTCGATCTTGATCTTATCTTGACTTTTACGGCGTGGTGGTACGGGAGGCGACGACGTTGAAAATCCGGTCTCGTCGGGATCGACTCCATTTCTTCGCGCGTCGATCGCGGTCTCTTCGCGTGCGAAATTCGAACACGACTCCTCGGGCGTGCTCGCGTTATTCACCGACGGACTCAGGGGTGCGGGTGGCGGAGGCCTATAAGGTGGTGGAACTCGTAAAGGAGAAACCGGTGCACCTATATCAGGACTAGCGGTGGGCGATCCGTACGGCTCCGGGATCGTCAGTTCCAAAGAATTTTCACGGTACTTCTTCTTGAGCACTAAGTATTTTTCACCCTACACCAACAATATTTTGTTGAACCTCGTGAAGTTGCCTCAATGGGGCGAACGATTCAAATATACAAACACTATGCACCGACATTTTTGTTAATCTTACATCTTTTTAACAAATGGAACGTAATAAAGAAAGTAGGATTAGGAAGTCGATGCTCCAGTATTGGAATAAATCCGGAATCTTCTCAAACCACAAAAACAAACGCGTAGGGTATGCAATGATCGTGCAATACTAACAATAAATATCATTCCATGAAAATAAAACATTTTGTTGATAACAAGTGGTTTTTCCGTGAATCCCGAGACAGTAGAAAAACCGGCAACGTCGCGAAATGCGCAACAAGTCGCTCCTGTCAAGAAGTAAGAAAATTGTTCGATGACGTACCTCTTCATTCTTTATCGTAGCGAGGGTGTTCACGTACTCCTTGAACCGATTCCGTGCCTCAACTGCAACGTAAATATGCGCACTGATCACCTTTCTGTCCTCAATTTCAGTATTCTAGTGTGACAAGCGTCAACGTTCGTCCCGTGTTTACACACGGCACTTCGTCACTTTGAGGTCACACCTTACAAAAAGTAAGACAGCGAGCCGTGCGGCTTGTGCGCCGGATTTTTAGCCTACCTCGCGTTTCTGGGTCCGTTAGAAACTTCTTGAAGTGCTTCACTACGTCGTGATTACGAGCAGTGCCACCGTTTTCCAGCAAATATTTGCGTATCTCCTCGATAGACAGCTCACTGGGCGTCGCCATCTTGGCTACTGCTGGTCGGCGCAGCAGCGCCACCACCCACTTGCGGCACCGTCGGTAAATGCGACTTCTGTGTCGCGTGATAAAGTGTACGTGTGTGGAAAAAAACAAAGGGGAAAAGTGACGAAATAAAAGAAGATCTCGAACAATAACTGTAAGTACTGCGAATTATTACTACGTTTCACACGAAACACGAATTCAAGTCAATCACGCAGCACGTGAATTCGTTAGTCCGCAGTATATGTAGCATTGTTATAAACAATATAACCTTTCGTCGCACCGTGTCGTTGTCGGATGTCTAAATTGCTACCTCGAAATGCAAATAAAAATTACGTATGCGTGAAAATGCATACACATACGCAACGTGTAATTTTATTCTTTAATAACGTACTAACGAGCTGTAATCATACTCCGCGGTGCAAAAAAATAGTTAACATCATTAGTAACGAGTGCAATCGTTACGGCTCATGCATAACGCATATAATACCAGTCAATTTAATTGCGTTATAATTGTGTACAACGTGGTGAAATATGTAACGCGCGATCCAGCTGTTATAGGCCGCGTCCCACGTCGCGCGGCGTCCAGCAAAAAAACAGATTTTTCACCGAAACTATCGAACGGTAATAACCGCACGAGACGGCGGCTGTGCTGCTAGATATTTGATTCTACCCGCAAATAGACGATTCGTAAAACCTTTTAGCAGTCCGACGCGTTATATTCCGTCGGTGAAAGCATCCGGCCGACGAACCCGTCGTACAAACTAATGCGAATAACCATGGGTAGCCAGATGCAGTTTTAAACACTGTCATTTAAGTGCTTTTACACGCATCAACGATGACCGATCGTATGATCGATTTTAGTTTTTTATTATGACGTCTCTGATCAGTTTAACAGCTCGGGCGAAACACATCTGTTTACTTTGTGTCTATCTGACGTGTACATCTTGAAAGTTGGCGCCTGTTCTCTGAATAATTAGGCGATGGAGTAAGGTTTGGTTTCAGGATCTTGGGAAGTATCATTTAAAATTATACGTACGAGACGTCGTGGACTTAATTGAACACGAAAAGAATAAACAATCTTGCTTCGTTGTCAATGCACATTAGGGTGGATCGGCGGAAAGATACAATCTGCGAGCAGGTTACTTAACCGGCAACGAGATCGAATAGTGAAATATCTTAATGACGTTGATTTAATCGGCAGGTACAACGTGTGGATATGCGAACCGAAATAATTCGATTATTTGCATAATATGTACGGCCTTTAACAAGATTATCTATTTGATCTTGCAATAGTAATAAGAACGGTTCTTCGCAACAATGTCTTGTAATGAAGAAAATGGCCTTACTAATCACCGATGTGTGTAAAAATACACGGATGGTAAGAAAGTCGAAAGGGGAGCGCAATGAGGGGGACAATATGCGTGCAGCACGCAGAAGTATGTACGCCTGTGCGTGTTCGCGAACAGGAAGCGTCGTTGTGCCTTTATAATTAAACTCCTTTTATCGACGATATTCTAATGAAACGACGAGTAATGATTGAGCTCGGCCCGCTCAGGGGTCCGTATCAAACGTTTCACAAGCGAGACCGATTTTTCAATGACTTCGTTAATGGCCGGCGTATTAAATTCGGCAAAACGACTGATAACACTTTTAAAGGCGACCGCGTACGAGCATTAAGCGAATACTTTGTAACATCAATTACGAGGGTCATCACGATCAGAGATCGACTCGATTAAAATAATTACAACCGCGAGGATACGGACTCGCGTCTCCGGAGACAAGAAGAAAAATCGTTTCCAAGCAAATAACAGTATCAAGGATCTCGCGGAGATCAGATGGTAATCTCCTCTCGGCCGCGGTAGCCAACACGCAGCGTGTTCTTTTGATACGATTCTAAACCCGGGGCGGGATTGATGCTCGAGATTGGCCGTGGTATTTCCGCGAACAAAATGTGTGTACCAAAGAGGTCGTCCGGGGGCGAGAGCGGTCCGCAGCAAGAAGAACGAGCGGCCGGGTACGAGGACAAAGGAATCGCGTCGACGCCCCGTGGCCCCGTAGGTGCATCCACGATATCATCTACCCATGTTCGCCTGCGTTATGCTTATGCTCGTGCATACGTAAAAGATGAGCGCCGGGCCCCTGATGCAACCGCTGCTGCAGCGCTTTATCCGTCCCGGTGCAAACTGCAAAAGAGTTCGTGTGATCTACCGCCCAGTGATATGTCGCCGCTGAGATTCCGACGAGAGAGCCGCAAGCTCCTTTTCTTTCGCTCCACCGTCGCTCGACGTCGCCTCGCGCTCTCCCGGCTCGTTTGTTCTCGCGTCGTTTTAATTAATTCTTGGACAATGAAACACGGGAATGCTTTTTTTGCTGGCCGCGTACGCGCATAAGAATTCGTTGCGTAACGTACCGTTTCCGCCGATTTCTATAATCTTCGGAGAACGCCGTTCCGACGCAGGTTTCTCTTCCTCCGTTCGCGCGCGAATGTTTAGCAAAGTACAACGATTGCCGATGTCTCAGGACTCGCTTCTCTATCTTTGGCTCTATTTGAAAAAAGAATTTGCTTCCTGTTGTGGTCTACTGGAATGTGTTCCACGGTGCATTTAGCGCCGGCACGGTTTTTGCGACAGGAATTCCCGTGGAACGTCGCGTCGCGTCGCGTCGTCACGTCGCAAGTTACCCGCGTGCGCGCACGCACGCACGCACCGCGCGGACTGAGAAAAGCGGAGGCGCAAATGCACTCCCGTTCCCGGCAAAAAATGGCATCTAGATCATGCCGTCCTCTCCACGGATGGCGAAGCAACGCCGTCGGGTAACAGTAAATTCGAGCTGAACCCGATGACGGACTTCGCGGCTTTCTATCGTTTTTGCCATATAAAGTGGTCGCAATGGCGTACGCGTACCTATATATCGGACAGCGAGCGACTTATATATTCGTCCATAATTGGAGCGGGCTGCTGGACTCACTCGAATTGGCAGCGATATAAAACATCCCGTATAAAGAGCGTACTTTGGTGGGTTTCTTGCGCGGTTTTTAGTGGCCGTACCTTCGGTGGTCTCGTTAGACCGACGGTGGGAGGTCCGTGAGAAAAACCGGCAATAACACATAACGTCGCTAGTTGAACTTGTCGTCGTTTCGCGATCGTCCAAAAAACTGTCACGAGAAGAGGACCGAGACCACCGTTGGGACCGTCGCATCACGTGCGTCGGACCCGGCGCAATTACTACGGTTCGCAGGTATTATGCGATCCATAATACGTTGAGGTGGGTCAATCTCGATTAACGCGCATAGTAATGAGCCGGCGACCCCGCGTTCGAGGAATAAATTTCGTTCGGTGCACGAGAGATAGGTAGCTATGCGTCGTCGCACGCTAAAGCACGGTATATAATGGTTCCTTTCGGTGGGTTACACGTACTACGTACATCGCACGAACGGCAGCGAACGTAAAATGTTTCGCTGAACAGAGTTATGGCCTCTAATGAGTTGAGGGGTTAAAAGCGCGAGTCCCGGGATCCTGACGGCGAAAGAAGAGAGGCTAAAACCCTATCGGACCGTTCAATCTATCCCGACTACCGTTTACCACGGCATCGTTTAAAGTGGCCACAGGTGCTCGCCCGTATATACGTTCAACTCGTACCCGTTCCACGTACCGAAAAAACAACGAATATGACTGCGGTCCACTCACGAGTAAGTACGAGAGCCGCGCGCCGCTTGTGTTTGGCTTTCTCATAGTTTTACCAAGCGATTTTTTAATACTTGATCGCCGGCACCGGGCAGCGTCGGCGGCGGCTCGGGTTTGTCGGCTCGGGAAGCTAGAGTTCGGACTTCAAAGATTCGCGATCAAGCACTTGGCTCTATACAGGCATTACATATTATCATGGCTGGCATCCAACCGAACCGCGCGTGTCCCCTTCGTTGACGTCGTAAAGCGGCTTTCCGTGCATACAAAGTCGAGGGTTCGACCAACACTCTACATCTATAGGGTCGCGTTGTCGTTACTGGCTAGAGGTCAGTGAAAAGAGCAAAGCATACCTTGGCGCGGCTAATAGCTCATCCTGTTTTTTCGTTCCGAAAATATTCGCAACGTAGGAATCGACCGGCTATTTGTTCAATCAATTGGTTTACGTAAAAGCTTTTAAGCGATCTTAGATTAATACGTGGTGTACATTGGTCTCATGTCTCGTATCAAAGAGCCGCCTATTTATTTATTGCAAGCGATAGGGTCCGAGATGTAAATGATGTACACATTTTTCAACGTTCTTGACTGTAAAGAATGGTTCGATACAATTTGACGGCAATCGAGTTTATCAATGCGCCGACGTTCAATGCCGTAGTCTGGCGCGATCAATCTTTGACGTCAATGTGACGGCTCGTGCTATTTCAGAGCGTATCCATGCGATAATAGCCAAGTCGCGCTAATTCTAAGTGCGAACTATCTGTAGCATTTTAAAATCATTTAAATGCGAACATAATAGAATTTCTAAAAAAAATGAGTTACTTAAAGTAAACCGATGACATAGAATTTATGTAAGTACATAGTAATTGATTTATACTCTTTGTTTCAGCAATGCTCTTCGGAGTAGACAGAGCGTAGAACAGAGTACTTCGTGTTAAATATGTGTCAGATTGTAAGCTCCTAAAACTTCGTTCCACATCTTCGCTCGCGGCTGGCAAAGAGTATGTCAGTAGTAAACGCAGGGATCCGTTGACGTACTCGCCATTACGCCTGAGGTGCAACACGCGCGTGCATGCACCTTCTCGCGTGTCACTCTTCTCCGCTATCTTACAATTTGTCGTGCAAACCGACGAAGACAAGAAACCGCGGAAAAAGTCGCTGGCAATTGGCCGGGTGACAACATGTAATAACGCGCCCGGCAACCAACTAATTTACTACTCTGGCAAAATATGTCCCGCATTTTGCGATTTCTACGTGATACACGTACAAACTAGCTAAATGAAGGCCTCTGATAGGTACAATTAACTTTTAGCTTACCCGAACATATGTTTAAAACCGGTCACGAACAGTCCTTGGGAATGCAAAGATGAGAATGTTGCAAATTTTTACAGCGGAGTGTCGGGGAATGAAACGATAAAAAAGTACAAAATAATAAAAGTAAAAGCGTGTTTTACAATATAAACGCTCTTACGTAGTATGCAATTATGCAACTTGCAATGCGACGCAAGATTCCTCTTAAACTTTGATCAGTGAATTTTATAAGAAATACCTGTGGCAGTGAATGCTTTCATTAATTGCTCATCCCATGTCAATTTAACACATTATCCACAAGCGATAAATTTTCTTTTCATATATCTTTTGAATTTATCTGAAGTTCTCACAGATAATTCTACAGAGGAATAAATCAAAACTGAATTTTTTAAATTATTCATTTCTTTATTTTCTTAATATTATAATTTGACATGTATTGCGATTTGATTGCAGGAAGATATGTATGCAGTAAAAGTAATTGTGTTTGATCTGTGTGTTTGAATATAGAAAGGGACGCGCGGCCGTAGAAATGCCACGCGCTCGAGGCAGTTCTCGATGGCGTGGAAGAGGGAAGATCCGGATCGTCGGGAGGAGGACGTTCGTACACGAGGATGGGGCGCCCTTTGTAAGTTCGCGCACGAGGTTCGCGTCGTCTCGGAGAACCGGGCACACCGCCCACGTCGTCGCCGATTATCGTGAAAGGTAAGGGCAGTCCGATCGAGGATAACGATCGTTTATCGGGCGCTAATGCGCCGTCGTTCCCGGGGCCCTCTTGTCGACAGATCGAATCGTGGAAATGGAGAATTGCGGTAATCGCGATAACTAACGCGATACAAGTTCTTCGCTGCGATCGGACGAAGCGGTCGGAGTAGGTGTTAATCCGGAAAAATTTACAGAACGGTAACTAGTCGTATGTTCAGAGTATGTTTCAGCANACGGACGAAGCGGTCGGAGTAGGTGTCAATCCGTAAAAATTTACAGAACGGTAACTAGTCGTATGTTCAGAGTATGTTTCAGCATCGCGATGAGTATGATAAATCGGGAACGATTGCCCGAGGCGCGAAGATCAATCGACGTTTACATTTGCTGATATCACCGCGGAAACGTGAACAGGAACATACGCTTTGTTTACGCTTAACTCGCGCAAAGAGCGCGGGGCGAAGTACAGTTTCCTTCCATGCGCGGCGCGGAAAAATGTAGTCGGGGGAAGTGGGTGNGCGGAAACGTGAACAGGAACATACGCTTTGTTTACGCTTAACTCGCGCAAAGAGCGCGGGGCGAAGTACAAAGTTTCCTTCCATGCGCGGCGCGGAAAAATGTAGTCGGGGGAAGTGGGTGGAAAACGAGCGACGCAGAAACCACGGATATGACGGAATATAAGTGAAATCGCAATAATTACCGGCGGCACGGATCACAAATCCTGCAGTACGGTAGTTGGTAGGCGGTATGGCCTACCAACAGGCGCATACAGGTATACGCAAGCTCTTTGTCGACGGAGGTGGAGTACGGGTTATATTGGCGCCACCTCCTGCACGGTTAAGCGAGCGACTAGGGCAGACTTACGCCTTACACCTCTCTCACTCTAACCCCACCCTCTGTATCACAATCCTCTCTCCCTCTGCCTCTTCCTTTCTCTCTCTTTTCCCATTTCTCCATCAGAGAGTCTCTTTGTCTCTCCTCGTTCTCCCTCGGTGGTTCTCCACTCTCGACACCTCTCGCTCCCTCGTGCACGCTCGCTCGCTCGTCTCTGCTCCGTTCCGTTCTGTTCTGCTCTGCTCTGCTCTCTACTCTTCTCTCGTCTCTCACCCTCTTTCGACTCGCTCGCACGCTCGCTCGCTCCCGCGTTCTGCCCTCTCGTCCCTCTCCGCTGATGCTGCACACAACTCCGCTCGGCTAACCCAACCTAACCCGCGGGCCAACTTCATTCCACGCCGACTGACCACCACCGACGGCCGTCGTCGTCCTCGACGCCGTCGTCGTCGTCATAGAACGCGGGTCACGCGACACACCGTGTCGACGCGGTTACCGTGTGTTTGTGCGTTCTCCGTTTGGGTCCTTTTTTTCGCGCGTCGCCGTCCGAACCCGCACGCATCCTCCGGTTCGCCAGTGACGCAGGGTTTCCGGGACTACTTCCGCGTGAGCCAGGAAGGGGAAGCCAAACAGAGTGTAGCAAGTGTATCGATAGAGTTTCCTGTTGATTTCGCAGAACGTACTCTTGTCAAGGAGACATCGAGAGAAATCCGGAAATCAGATCGGCTCAATCGGATCGGCTCGATCTGATTTCGCCGCGGGTAATCGGTGTCTCGTTTGCTTCGACGAGATTCTCTCAGGAAAGAGAAGGAACGCGAAGGAGGGACGACCATGGACATGCCGGAAGATTGTTGGGACCACGTGGGACTGCTTCAAGAGGTCTCCGGCACGGAACCACCCCCGCCGCCACCCGCCCCGGACTTCCTAATTCAGCAACAGGAGGTGAGTAGCCGATTTCTTTTCCTTTACCGTGATCTACTCTAGGGACCGGATCTCTCGATCGACCGCGTTCTACTTTTTGCAAAGGCCGCCGTTCTCGTTCGTCTTCGAGTTGAAAGAGATGTCACGTGTCGATCGAGAGATGCGTATTCGCAATTCGTGCCGCGTGGACGTTCAAATTTCGGCTCACGATTTTCCGCGGGGATGTGGCGTTTAAACCGGGGAAACGGGCCGAGTCAATTAGCGAAGCCCATATTTAATACAATCCACTCAGAACACAGGTGTATTCCACTGTCACGCGTTGTCGTAACAATCCAACGCGCCGCGCCGGTTTTGTTTCATGAAATGGTTAGACGAAAATATTCATAAAGTGCGAAACACCGGGGATTCTATACTTCTCTCTTTTCACGATTGATTGTTACTTTGGCAATCGATCTCTTATTTAGATTAGAAATTCAAACTTTTCGTCTTTATATACATATAAATTCGGTACGTTGGTAATGTCGCGGTTACAGTGTTTACTTTTCTTGTAAATCTATTGGTTCTCGGTCGTGTTCATTTGTAAACTCAATTGTCATCCGCTGACATTCGATGTTTGGCTTACCATTACTTGTCATTCAAAAATCAAACGTCGCGAATACAATCGCTACGTCGTCGCTATCAGTCGATCTTCATAAATTAACAATTTTCTTTGGACAAACTCGCTCTCAATCTCTATCCGACCAGTATCTTTTTCTACAGGACCTTTTGAGTTCTCACAATTGTTAAGACTAAATCGGTATGGTTAACTATCCCCGTGAATATTACACAGCGATAGAATCTGTTATCTCCTTCGTGATATCCCTTACCTGACGTCGGNGAATCAAACGTCGCGAATACAATCGCTACGTCGCTATCAGTCGATCTTCATAAATTAACAATTTTCTTTGGACAAACTCGCTCTCAATCTCTATCCGACCGTATCTTTCTCCACAGGACCTTTTGAGTTCTCACAACAATTGTTAAAACTAAATCGGTATGTTTAACTATCCCTGTGAATATTGCGCAGCGATAGAATCTGTTATCTCCTTCGTGATATCCCTTACCTGACGTCGGAATGAATTAAAAGTTCTCGATCGTCCTATTCTTGGAAACGATATTTTATATAATATTCTCCGACTGACAGAATTCAGTCCATAGACATAAAATCAAATATTTATTATCCTCTAATTGGCGAATTACAAGTCAAAGTTTCCTTTATGCGCACGCTATCATCGAGTTAATTTGCCGTCGACACGTAGCTCTTTTCTCTCGAATTATTTCGCAATCCAAGTCATTTTATCGAATTAATTATCCCACTTGTTTGATAACATGGATAAATTATCATGTTTATAGCTGAATGGATTCGTAAATTGTCTTTACTGTTCGTCATTAGTGGCGACGGGAAACTTTCCCAACCATTTTTAAAAATTAAATTCCAATGAAACCAGGCTCGTTATTAATTCGATGCTCGAGTAAAATCGTTGCGTTTCGTAGTACGACGTGACGCGAATGCAGAAACTCGTTGAAAGAATCTCTTCGAAATCGGAACGAGGACGGCAGCTGTCCGATCTCTCAATTTCTATTTAATAAGTTTGTTTAACCAGAGTAGCCGCAGTGATATCTCGTGTGGGTTGTGGTTGTATCGACGATTTCGATCCGGCGTGGAGCAAAAAATTTAGATAGATGATTACGGTGTTCTCGTGGTGACTACCCTGGCTAGCTGATCCAGGAGAGCACGAACGGGGTAAAGGGCAGAAGGAGATAGTCGAAGGGTTAGCGTTCTGTCCGTTTCAATTTCGGGAGATCCACGTAACGAGCTCTCGCGGAACGTGGTACGGCATGGGTCTACAGAGCGTTGGCCACGGTGCCCTGTAATCATTCCGGAGATTATAGGCATTTAGGCCGGCATGAATGAGCGGATAGGAAAGTTTAAGAAGATATCGGTGGCATCGGTGCGTCAGAGGCGCGTGCAGCATCGAGGCCCGTTGCCCTCCGCTAACCCGTTCAAACAGTTCTTCTCTCGTCCCTACCATTCGCGATGCCACGCCGCCGCCAATTTCTAGAGGCACCTGCAGCTGTGCGATCCGAGACCGGGCCCTGATCAAGGCCCAGATTCACCTTCCCTCGGCGTGCTCTCTCCGTCCGCCGGACACGCGTGCACACACGGTCCAAATTCTGGGACACGAACTATGTATCGGCTCCGGATAATTTTTCCCTCTTCGACGGGCGACGGTAATAACTGCGGCCACATATAAGTTGCAATCAGCTGCCCCGATTCGTATAGGTGTGTGCACGCAGCACGCACACTCGCGTGCGCATTATTATGATAAACGATTATACTTATATATACGCGACGTACGTATACAGATGTGCGCTGATTGCGTACGCTCCGGGCCGACGCGGAGTACCTGTTGTTGCCCTTATTATTATTAAATTGCTTCCTTAGTGCACGCGAAGAATTATAAACAAGCGGCCGGATCACGGCTAAAACCTCGTCCCCGCGATTTCATTAATGCGTCCCGAGAGGATTAAAACATTAAAACCTTTTTCACGTTCGAACTACGCGATCCGTCGTTGTAAGAGGTCTCCTGGATAAACGTGATCACGCAATTATGCTGAAAATTTGAACGATACGCCGTGCTACATCATCCTGCACCACGTGGATCGTCGCGACGGCTTCCGAATCGGGTTCTCGTCGATCGGCGCGGATAAGCGGCGGTTCAATTAAAACGTCGCGTTGTTTCTTTAATTTAACCAGAGACAAATATGCGACGCGTTGTCTCGTTCCAGCTGCACGATGAAAAATGTTCGCCGTTCCCGATCAAAATATCCGCAGCTGCGAGGCGAAACGGTTCGACAGCTTGAAAAAGCAGCCACTCGCATTCAAAGATAGAATAGAACTGTTTGGAGAATCCAAGAATCCACGAAGTACGTGCAACGACGAAAGTTACGATCAATCACTCCGTTTGTTTCGTTTTGTTACACGCTGTCACTTGCTTTTTTATATCTCTTTAAACAAAGAGTAATGGATTAACGGAAGTTCACGTGAATATCCGTCGATTACTTGAAACTTGCGCGCGACCGTGCTCACGTATGAGTTTCCCACGGGGCGGACCTGGATGGGGCCCGTGTGAGAATATCGAAGCTTATTACCGCGCATAGGAAACACGTTCGATCGTCGATCGGCCACCGATTTTCGTATTCCTTCCTCGTGTACGTTTTCTCCTCGTCTCTGCTATCTTCTTTTTCTCCTTGTCCCCCTTTTTTCTTTCCACCTCGGCCGGCTCCGGTTCGTTTTTCTCCCGCGCCTCCTTTCGTTTCCTCCTTCGCCCATAAATATCTAAATCTTCTTCGTCGAGTTTCGTGTACTCGCCTTTTTTTCGTACGTTCCTCCAAATATGCGTTAAATACGAATTTATTCTGATCGTAGCTCAAGGGGCGCGAACGTCGCACGCGATATTCCTCCAGACCTCCAGACGCAGTCGTCCCGTTGAAGTCCCGTTCACACTGAAAACCGTGAATTCCGATAGAAAAACAGCAAACGGCTCGGCGGTCAGAGCACGTACGGGCTCCGTGAGAGAACTCGACCGATTCGTACGACAACGACGGCGTACGGGTTGCTTCCGAATTGCTGTTTTCGCTCGGACACCGGGCATCGTCGTGAAAATGAAATGAGAAGTGGAACGAGGTTGGCGCGAGACGTTCCGCGCGGTCACGTCCGTGGAATTCCACGCGATTTCCCAAGACAGATTGCGGGAGCGCTCGACTTCTGATCCCCGATGCAAACTGCCGCTCCGCGTTCGGTAAAAGACCGATCGCTCGTTGGTTACGCGTCCTTCGTCGAAAGCTAAATATCCTTTGTCGTCCGGGCACTTGGAATGCGAGACGCGCGAGTCCGTCGAACGGGTTCATTGTCATTAAAATGAGGAACGATAATCGTACGTTTCGCCGTTGACGCGCGGCCCTCGATGATCGCCCGGCGGGTGTCGTGACGTCCCGTAAGCCGAAATCGTGTGCGCGACAATCATTCTGTCCGTCCGGGCCGCGGGTCGTTAACGCATTTCATTCTTATCAATGGCGACCCCGCGGTGACAATTATTTTTCCCTTAATGTCGCACTTAAATATTCCCGGGGCCGCTTTAGGTTCCTCGTGTTAGAACTTGGCGCGCAACCATTCCACGATACGACTCCAGATTCCAGCGTAAACCATACGAACAAGATCCTCGGTGAAATTTATTAGCTAGCCGTAAATTATAGCGCGATGCACCTGTGCTTTACCGCGCTCAGACTTGTCTCAGGCCCGATCATTTCGATCCACGTTCTCTTTATAGTCACCCGGACTTTTCTGCTTCCGGCCTGAGATACGGCGCACGGCCCTTACCGATATCAGTGCGACAGCCCTCCTCCGACTACTTTCGACTAGCACCGAAGAACGTGGCTCGTTATCCAGATAATCTTGACGTTTGAACGTAGGACATGTAACACCTTTACACCTTTTAATCCCGACCAGCTGCCAGAACGCGCTGCCTTTTAATTTCTCCGAGGCTCGGGCCCCGCCGGTCCTCCTGGGTATTAATTAGGGTTGATTAACAGTCGACAATTAAGGACCTCCCCGGGGACGATCCTTTTTCATCGCGCGCATTATTTTTCCTATTAAACTCGTCAATTATTCACAGACACGTGGAATTCAATTAACCGCGATCCGGTGGTTGATAATATTCAAAGCAGTAAACCTTGTCCGGTCTCCACGGGATGTATTCTACGAAGGGGATATTAACTACATATTACCCGCGCGAAGTGTGCGAATCTCTAAAGGTACAGCTGCCATCATTTGCCAATTTCGAGGGCCGTTGGAAACAGACAGATAATGCCTGTCTCGCTTAATACAGGCTGTCTCGCTAACTGACCTATTTCGGGGATTCCTTGGAGTGTAATGTCTTAAACGCGGCGCTATTGTCTGTTCGAGCCGAATGGACGACAGCGTAATGGGGCGAGCTTTACGATTTAGAGATTTAATATTCCCCGCGGTAAGTGGCCGCAGTGGCACGGCTCGCCGGGGCCGCCTTACAACGCTTTCCGCACCAGATTTAGCCCTTTACAGTCGTATTTACTGTCGCGGTTAAACCGCGCGATGGCCCGAGTGAATCACGGCCGGAAAGAAACCGTGTTTTCGCGAAACGCGCGTATAAATCCGCTCGCATCGCGTTCGCGGATAGACAAGATTCGCTCCCCCGCTTTCTTGCGAAAGTGGTCCCCACGAATAAGCGCATAATTACGATCGCGCCGATGAGATATGAACGCAGTTAATCAGCCGCCTCATTCGAACGCGTTCCTCTTACGACGAGCAGGACGGAGGAGGAGAAAAAAGGACGTACACATTACACGGTGCACATCTCCGGCATCAATCTTCCGCCGAATCGGGCTGGAATTATCGGGGATCGCGCGCAAGATGCATGAAACGATACGATACATCGCCGTCGCCTCTCTCGCTCTCTTGACACTAAATTTCGTACCGGCGTGATACCATCTTCCCACAATCTAAACGTCCCACGCAGAGAGCTCCCATGGCGCTACGAAGAGGGGAAAGATGTCGCTAGACGGGACGCTCCATCGAGCGTTTCACTCGGCTCGCCGCGACGATATCTCCTTTTTCCCGTACAACGCGCGTTGCAAGGTTCACACGACGCAAGGTTGCACGGGTGTATACGGTAAACGCCCCCGATATTCCTCGTCGCCGACATACGCAGGATACGCACTTGTCGTTCAGCCACTTGTCGCCCCCTTTCCCGTTTCCATCGGCCGGGTTTCACCCTCTTCCTCTCCGGGAACCCCCGAGCCGCTCAATCGAAGCTTTCTGCGACTGGAAACACGCGACACGTGCATCCCGTATCGGCTGGACACGTGTCCTCCGGTTCCACGCTCCCTGGAACCCTGCGGTTAAGCTTCTACGCCAAAATTCTCACTACATATATTCCCGCTCAAGTGCAACGCACTTTACGCTGTAATAATACGCGTCACGACGGAAGAGCGATGTTCGTTGCTCGAAATAAACGAACCGAATCGTCGCACCGTCGACGCGAACTTAGTTTCTCGTAAGGAGATGTAGGATTGATTCGAGGTAGACTGAGGTTAAGGAAATGCACCGACCACTTGTTGCTAAAAAAAAGATTGTATCTCCGAGAAACGTTCGACGTCTGCGAAATTTACAATATGAAGAACATATTGCAGTTCCATTGCAATCAAGAGATAATCATAGTATATACACGTAATTCGAATTTGTCACGATTACTGTTTAACCATTGTAGACAAAACGAGTATATTCTTTGCGAATCCGTGGCGCACAGCAGCTTTGTTGAATCTCTCTCTAAAAATCTTTCCTATGTCGTTGCGGCCGGCCGTGTATCACGCACACCTCCGGGCAGCCTCTCCATTTTCCAACAACCGCGTTTCTTTTTCCCCTCCGCGGCTCCTCTTTTTTTTTTCTCTCATTCGCTTTGACTTCTGGCGTTCCCACACCTCTTCCTGCCCCGTCCCGCTCCTTGGAAAAGTTTTCGACCCTCGCTCCATCGTAAACGGCGAGCATCAGCCTCTCGGCCGAGAAGGGGGCTTTCAGCTCTAATTGAACGACCCTTGGTTCGCCGCCGGCGCACGCTCCGCCACGAGGGTGAGTTTATGTAGGTATCTCGATGCGCGTTAACGCGCGCCTAAACCTAACCGGGAGTACACGCGATAGAGCAACGACTCCGCCTTTATGCTCCCGGTCTCGCGGCACACGCACACACGCTCCTCTCCGCTCCGCTCTATTAAACGACGCCGGGGAGGGTAGGGAGGGAGGTACGGGAGTCTCCCGTTATTTTCGCGCAACAGTTTGCGGTCCAGCCCTTTTCAGTTTCATCCCCGATGGGACGAGTTCGCGTCGGCGGCAGCCAATTTCCCTTCGACCCGGATCCTCCGGCGGAAGCGTCGCGCCGCGCCAGAAGCTGCTCTCGCCCGGCGTTCTTTTGCGGACAGACTGCGACGTTGATTTCCTTCTGCCATTAGGGAAATCGTCACGTAACCGCGCGGGCCCTTGTTCGTAACAAATATTAAATTAGATAGAGGCGGAGTAATTTCACCCCGCGCGTCGCGATTCGAGCTGAGTTAACCGGTTCCGAGTACGTTCGTTGCAACTGTAGAGTAGAAATCCTTACTCCAAATCTCTAAAGCTCTTTATGATTTCTAAAGGCTTCCGGATCGAAGCGCGCTTCGTTTCCCCTTTAAATAGAATGAGAGAGGACGGGCGCGAGAGAAAGGGAAGGAGCGAAAGAGGAGCTTTGGGGAAAAAGCTATGGTCGGTGGGAGCGAGACGGAGCCATCGACATGACAGAGGAGGTGTACCAATGAACCAGATGGAAAACGACCCTCGGTTTGCTTCCTTCCTTCCAGCCAGCCACTTTCCCGCTTATTCAGCAATGATTCAATTCGGATGTGCTTTTTACGCCCGGCGATAGCGTCGGTGGGTGGTTACCGAGCCGCGGTTGCAGTCTGGCTTAACCGAAAAAGGGGGACGAGAGCAGAAGTGGAAGGCGAGATCGGGGGTTGAAACGAGGAAGGGACGCGAGGTTATCCAGCGTTGAAAACAGATTGCCCGGTATTCAGCCATCGCCGCCCTCTCTTCTCACCCTCCTTTTCGCCCCGTTCAGAGAAAAACCGAGAGGATAGAAGTCGACTAACCAACAAGTCGTTCCTTTAATTCGGCTTACCAGCTCCTTTTTTCCGCCCCACGTTCTCTTTAGTTCAACTGCCACCTGTCCGGATCTTTTTACGTCGATAACAGGCCTCCTTGCGCGCCCATGCGTCAATTTTTACTACATATTATATTCATTGATGCAACTCGAACTGGAACGGTTACACCGAGTTATTTTTTATACTTCAAACTCTCCGCGTTTTCTTCAGCGAATATTAAGGAGGTTTATCCGGTTAAGGAATTAACAGATAGATCTCCAAACAAAAATTTGATAGTCTATAACAGTATACCGGGATACCTCAACAAAATTTTTAAGTCACTTGGATACCTTAATGGTGAGATATTAATATAAATATTTTTTACAATTTTACATGTAGTCATATGGAAAAGAGTGATTTTCCAGACTTCTATCGCTAATTTATTCGGTATTGACAGACAGTTTTGAATGAAACTTATGTCATATTAAAGAGTAACATTTAACGAATATTTTAATTGCAAATTTAGGTAGACTGGATGACTATGAATCGAGAAATATATAAATACAACAAACGAAATCTGCATCTTTCAGCAGTAGATAACCTCTGTTATTAACATGTACGTTAATCAAGCAAGCTCCCCTTTTCTATAACTTGCATTTGACTTGCTGTGTACCAGATGAACCTCCTTAACTATGTTGTCCATCTTTCCAACCAGTCTCTCAATTTTGTGCACACGTTCACCTTGCATCTGTGTCACTGTCGACCAATGTATCATTACCACTTCCTCGATTTTTGTTCCGAGTAACGAGAAATCCCTCAGAAAATGGAAATTATACTTGAATTGTATGTAAGGGTCTCTGTCGATTCCATTAAAGAGTCACTCAAAGATCGTGTTGAAATGTCTGCTTGACATGAGTCACTGTCAATCGAACAAGAAGACTTTTCTTGAAGGGAACGATAATAACAGGATCGGGCCGCTTTCTTTTATTGCTCTCGTTCGGCAAAGTGTATCGAGCCGCGGTGTAAATCACCAGATACATACATCGCTGGAAGGCGAAACTCGGTGTTTCACACACGCCGCGTTGATCATAAGGACGCGGGCGATCCCTTTTCTCAAAATTGCCGTACGTCACCATCGACGGAACAAGTTCCTTTTTCAAAAGGATGAAATCACGCGAAGATGTCAACGAGGAGGCTCTCTCTCCCGGGATGATTTAACTTTGACGAAGGTTCGAAGGTTTCCTTCGGACGGCATCGATTATGGTGATAACCAGACGCCGCGCCGCGTCGCGCCGGGTCGAACGAAACGCGCCGATTTTTGCGCAATCACCGATCGATAAGCGACACACACCGTGCACGGAATGAAGCAGCAGGCTGCCACGGCGTTGCCCGAAGCGAAGCCAAGCCAGGCAGCAGTTTACTAGAGTATTAGAACGGGCTATTATACAAAGGGTGCTCGAAAATCAAAGGGTGTTCCTCGTGTCCGTGCGGCCGATTGACGTGACGTAATAGGACGGTTCGATGCAACAACGAAAGCATCGGTCCCACTCGGTCAGTCGTATATTAATAGGTGGGACCGTGTAGCCAGGAGCGGGCAGCTGCCGGCTCGTTTCCAGCACGCGATACTCGCACTCTCACCTGTAACGTATATCTCGACCTCTCTTTCCCTCTTCGTCCTCCTCCTCGTCGTTGTCGCCGTCGTCGTCGTCGTCGTCGTCGTCGTTACCCTCGTCCACGGCGTCCCCGTGCCCCTCTCTCCCCCTGCTCCCAGCCGCTTCGTGCTCGTATCTATCTCCGCGAGGAGCACTCGAAATTATTATTCCCGCTCGCCTGCTAAAGGGCCCCCGTATCTCGCTTGCTTAATGTGTACAGGGTGTTCCGATATATAAGAGTACGAGTGCCTCCCTCTGTATCTCTCTCTCTTTCTCGTCGTATACTCGTTTCGCTGGTGCACAGGCGATTTCTTGTCGGGAATATATAGGCGGGACGAGGGTACAACGCGCTCGATGATTTCATCGTGAAATAAGCGTGTAGTCAATGAAATACGTCCGCGATTATTGCTCGCTTTTATCGCCGGTTAATTACGATCACCCCCGTTATCTCCGAGGGCGTGAATTCATAAGGATGTCGACCGTTCGCCACCGATTCTTTCCCTATTCACGGTGGAACGTTTTTAATCAGCCACGATAATGAGAAATTAGTTAGAACTTCATTTCTGCCGACGATAGTATCTTATGTACTTGGAAGACCGTCGTACGGGCAGAGATTAGCTTCCCTGGATCATATTTCTTCTTTTTTTCTTACTTGTTTTCGTTAACAAATCGTGAGAGGAAAAAGTTCGTCGAACGTANCGAGGGTACAACGCGCTCGATGATTTCATCGTGAAATAAGCATGTAGTCAATGAAATACGTCCGCGATTATTGCTCGCTTTTATCGCCGGTTAATTACGATCACCCCCGTTATCTCCGAGGGCGTGAATTCATAAGGATGTCGACCGTTCGCCACCGATTCTTTCGCTATTCACGGTGGAACGTTTTTAATCAGCCACGATAATGAGAAATTAGTTAGAACTTCATTTCTGCCGACGATAGTATCTTATGTACTCGGAAGACCGTCGTACGAACAGAGATTACCTTCCTTGGATCATATTTCTTCTTTTTTTTTTTTACTTGTTTTCGTTAACAAATCGTGAGAGGAAAAAGTTCGTCGAACGTAGGTGCTGACTAGCGTCCTCGAGCGGATGTAAGCGAGTCGTAGCGATTTCGATCACGCGCCGCGTCGCATCGAACCCGGCCGCGAGTGATCGATGATCGTCGCGAACCAACTCTGGGAACGTTTTCGAACTATCCCCCCATTGACAAAGAATATCTAAACGGCCGCGGGTACGAAGTCGAACAGCCGCTCCTCGGCAATCGAGGCACGATCGCCGTTAAACGATTGATAAAAGCTGCTGGCGCGATCCATCATGATGCTCGGCTCGTCGATTACGCGTCGATAGGAAAAGGGAACTGCAAGAGACACGCGGATAATTTGTATTGGTTTTCTCCGTCGAATCGTTCCGCCGATCGTTCCTGAACCAGTTGCACGGAATTGTTGCTACGGTTGATGAATTAATATCGCTTAATCGCTGCCGGCGATGCTTCCCGCAGCTTCTTTCAGCGATAACTGGTCGATAATGTATTCCGTCGACGAGAGTTGAAAGCAGTTTCGCCATGTTTATATGTATATCAGAGCGGCGCAAAAAACGTCACGTCATTGAATCATAAAGAGAAGAATTTTTGTTCCACGAGCCTAATCGCTCGGTAATTATTATTATTTAAAAGAAAGCTGAACGCGAAGGTATATTCCCGATTTCGAGTCGTCGCTCGGCGTCGCGCGCTCGATATCGTGTTTTCGACGGCGAGGTGCCTCGTGAAAGGTGATGCCGTGGAGTCGCAGGGTATAAAGGGCCTGGTAAACGGGACCGACGCTCTTCTTTTCGATTCTTCACGGGTGACCCGATATCAGCGCGCGTACGCGTGTACTCGGTACCGAACATAATGCCCGCCCCGGCATCGTCGGCACGATAAATTATCGTAAACGCATGTTAACCGCCCGCCTTGGATATTTGTTAACAGGTTAGAGTAGGCGGCGCGTGTGTACTCTCGTTCCGTCGTTACACGTACGTTTATACGCGCATAAAACGTGCTCGGTTATAGTCGGCTCCTTCGAGCTACTCTTTTCACCTCTTCTCTTACCTCGGCCGTCTTTTCTTCGCCGTCGAATATCTCGCCGCGAATCATTCGGCCCGATGATTCACAATTTCCTTGTTGCAAAGTCGCGTTTACAATGCTATGAATAGGAAATGAGATATACTATATATACATAGGTATTTCATGTTTCATTTTGGCCGTGTTCCCTGCCAAACTAGTTCCGAGCGGGGGGGTGCCAGCGGTGCGAGATTTCATTTGGTACTTTTCAATGCCCCTGTTCGCCGACATGAGCTTTTTCGTCTATCGTCGTGCTTTAACTTTCCGCGCGCGCTTGCCTTTATTAGACACTAGCATATACGCGTGTAGCCGAGAGACCTCGAAATTCGGACACGGCTGACTTCGAATTTATCATTATTCTCTCATCTGTATTCCCCGCTCCGCGATATATTATGCGTTGACTTTCTACGCGAGGGATGTAAATAACGTATAGCGAGGCTCGATGGAAAGTGGACCCATTTATCCCACCATTAATCACCGATACGCAAACCGAAATGCATAAAAATGATCGCGAAACGGTTTCCGGTTATTGCACGCAAGTCTTAACCCCGCCGACCCCCGGGAAGGGGAGGGAGGCTTCGAAAAAATCGGCACGCATGATATAGCGGCGTAAGAGATGTCGTCTATCGGTATTATATACGATATCGGACCGCGAACGATCGGCGGATACGTACGCGGAAACGGAGTGCCGGCTGCGGCGGCCGGGCACCGTAATTCCCTGCTTAACTTAAGTTATCGCCCGGCGGCTGATTATTAATGTTGCCACTATTAATAACCGCAGGTTACGCGGATCGGGGGCCCTGATGAAATATTGCCCGGTATCCCTGAATAAAGTAACTCGAACTCGCGCGGCGCGAAGAAAAAAATAACGATCCCGCGTATTGGATCTCGATTCAATGAATTTCCATCGACGATGTACACGCTTCCGGTCTACCGTTGCCCGTGTCGGTTGAGAAATCCCCGAGAGTTAAGAGATTCCTACCGGCGGATACGACCGGTGACATACCACGATTTCCTTCTTACCGCAGCCACGATCGCTTTCAACCGTTCTAATGGTCGTCTCTTGTAAAGAAGTTAATTGGTTCCTGTGACCAGCGTTCCCCGCGTCCGGCCGTTTTCATTTACGACGTTCGCCCGATAGTTGCAACAGAATGGCTACGTCTAAATTATTCACCTTCCGCTGTGTCGCGAAACGGGGATAATGAAATTTTAATCGATACTCGTATTTTGTTAACTGAATTTGTCTTTCGAGCGATCGATAACTACAATCTATTAAAACGGAGATTAAAATCATTTTCCGGATTACAAAACCTCCGTTATTAAATTGCAATTTATATCAATGATTTCCCGAGGAACGTCGACCGAATCACTGTACAGCCACTTCACGTTTCTAAAGCCGCGTGAACACGCACGTTGTCGTACTGCATAACGAGACGCATACCCGCGGTACGCGCTGGGCTTCGCTCGCTCGCCTAGGTGCCACTCGTACAGTAATTTTAGCCGGATCTGCATATTTTAGCACGAAAACTTCCGCCGATTATTATCTTCCGTCGCAGCGACGCGACGCGACACGGCCATTCGTGCGTCGCGCAGAAAATCGTTGCACCTTGACTTGTGCCGACGAAAATTATTCATATCGAACTGCGGAAAACTTTCAGATCTAATATATACCTCTTCTCTCTTTCCCATTAAAAAACGAAGAAGATGAGGGAAAATAAATGAATAAAATGCTGAGAAAATTATCGCATTTAAATTCCATGTAAGGCAAACTAGAGACTTATAACTAGGCCTTGGTAAAATCAGGTTTTCGTGCATCTCCTCCGTTGCAAAGTGAAACGAACATGATCCGTGAATTTGAAAGCGTTGGATATTAATTGTAATTCGATAAGAGTGGAAAGTCCGATGGAAACAGAGTGGAAACACAGCCTTGGATCGTATGACAATGCTGCGATTAGCAAATTCGTTCGCCTCGAAATTATCTGTCAATCGTCCTGAGATATTATCTCACGGGGCGCCTTTTACCAACACGCACCGTTCGGGTATACCTTATCCAGGCTGTTTTCAACGAGCGAGACGCGGGTCACTGTTGTAAGAACCTCGCCACGGCCACGAACGCCGAGCTTAATTGTAATAACTATAATTAGCAGTAGTTATCCGATCGATAAAGAACTGTGGTAACGAAGCGGGGGCGAGAGTTTCGCGCCGGGTTTACCCAGAGTGTATCGTGATCGTACAAAAAATTGAGACCAGGCATTAGGGTTACTATTAAGAAAAAAATCCATGAACCGATTTAAGCGTCTAGTATTAGTTACCGACGACAGGATATCGTTAACCTCTGTAATTTCAATTATAAAATATCGATCATATTCGAGCCGCAAGTATAGTTCGTAGCAGCGCGCAGAAAAAGGAGTTGAAAGTCACGAACGAATCTCTGTACAGTACATCAAGCGTACAAAGTCGAGGTTCACGATTCTCCTTTCCGAGAAACGAATCTAACCAACGCGCGACCTTGTCTACCCGCATTATAGATGCGTTATAATTACCTATTCATTTTCTATGGGCACGTAACATCGAGGGTGCGTGCTGCTCGGCGCGGCTCTTTGCACCTGATCGGAGATAGGGGAGAGAGGAGGCTGTGTACTCTCTCCGTGCCGCGTGTTCCGCGTAGAACCTGTCGTCGATCGCGCGTGCTGCAATTCCAGGATGCAGCTGCGTGCGTGAGCACGCGAGGAATTTGATCTATGGCGACCTCACGTCATATCCTTATTCGAATTTTAGGAGAAATGAAATTTTAATCTCGCCAAGTGTTTTAACCTATTTTCTACGTCTTTTATCAAATCCGGTTAAGTAGTTTAAATTGTGGAAGGGACGAGCCGAACGGCATTCTTCCAATCGCTTTCATTACGCTCGCTCTCTGATCGAAATAAACGTATAATTGCACCGCGGTCGCCGTATCGCTAACTACTACAAACAATTTATAATTGCCCCGCGATGGCCCTACGATCATGATATCGACGAACACATGCTTCGTTAACGTACCTTTTCATTCTGCTTTTTTTTTTCGCGAATGCAACTCCGCCCTCGTCGCCTGCTCTTCGTTATCTCTGTTTTCCGTTCTCCGTGCATCGTTTCCCGTGCACGCCACCATTGTCGCGGACCCGCGTCCGCTTCACGCGAGGAAAGCGTTATAGCGTGTGTGCGTGTCGCGGGTCTCGAGGCATATACGCCGAGACACGAGGCCGTCGCAAAAGGAATAACGCGTGTGCACGCATATTTGTAAAACGCGCACGGTTATGAAACCGACCCGGACAATTAGCCGTCGCAATCGGACAATACTTTCGCGTTGCGCCACACGAAGGTACTTCTGTTGCGAAAACAACGAGGCGTTTGTTCTTACCGCGGAAACCGCGATGGAACAACGGATAATGGCCGCGACTGATTGCGAAATCGTTCAAATGTTCGCACGAGAGATGGCCATTCGATCTTCCAAACGAATAGCTACTGTGTTTCCCGTCATCAAATGTTACCATCGCTTCCTCTATCATCTTTCCCCCCCGTTTAGATTCAAATTTCTTCCGTGAATTTCGCATTTCTCTAATTAGCTGACATCAAACGAGTTTTTCTTCCATTTCGAGATTCCTTATACAGTTTTCACCGTCGACGAAGTCTATTCTGACTTAGGACAATTAAAACACGGCTGCCTGCTCGATTGTCGTCGCGTATGTGACTAATTAGCCCGAAGAAAAATTGTTTCCGGCCGGCGGATCGATCGATCTTTCATCAGACCTGCGGACGGGGAGCACACCGTTCCGAGACGCCGACTATTTTTCAACCGACTCCGACTCGCATCTGTTTCTAGGAAAGCGCTTCCTTAACCAGTCGGTGTAGACAACGGAGGGAGATGTCTCCGCGATCTACGGACGTATCGACTGTCCTCTTTGTTTATAAATAAAGCCCGGGGATATATACGTGGGCGTCGATGTAGTAGGTGTCCCGGCATAAAGTATGGGGAGGCCGCGACGCCCCTCGCCTGCGGGGTAAAATGGAAATGCGTGGCAGCGGGCGGTATAGGCGAAACCCCGCGGTTTCGACTGTTTCGGCCAAGATCCACGGCGACAACTAAACGGGAAGAGGGATAAGGGGGCAGCGTTTTGGCCGAAAACGCCAGTTCCTGGCGGTACGTAGAGAAAAAGTGTCGATTTATTTCCCTGGGAGACGCGTTTTTCTCTCCGTTCGCGTTTCGCTCCGAATTGTATTCCACCGTATACATGTATACAACTTCACTTGGTTCGTGTACGTCTCCCGGACCTCGAATCGGGATGTATCGGGCCGACGAATTTTTTTTCGCTCTGCCGATCGAGGGTGAAAAACGGGTCGCCGAAAATTCTTCCGTTCGGATCCTAAACGGCGAAGCGTTTCGGGATTCTTTTGGGCGCTAGACGCGCAGTAAAGCCTGGGCCGAGGGAAACGGGAGAGGAATAGAGGAGTGAGCCGGGGTAAACGAGAAAAGGCAAGAGAGAACGCCGCGCCGCTGAACGGCGCAGTTTATTTCGGTCGGGTTAATTAGTGTTGCCTCGCGAGGTTTACGGTTGACATTTCGTTGGTCGTTCGTTCGTTCGTCGTTCCACCGTACACAGGAGGACGGGGGAAGGTGAGGAGGAGGACAGACAAGGGGAGACCGGCTTTTTTACGGCAACATACTGGTCGGCCATACCCGAGTGCCCGTGGAGGAAGACGAAGTCGCCGCGGTGCCGAGCGCACGAGGGAAGAGGAGGACGCGGGGGGAGGAGGAGGAGGAGGAAGAGAGGAAGAGGAGGAAGGCCGAGGAACAAGGACACACCGGCCAATAAAACTGTGGTGCCCCTCGAAGGTGCACCGAAGGCGCCAGGGCAGTCTGGACCTCCCTTATTAGCTCCCCTCTTGCGACTTTTACCGGTCCACCGAAGGCCCCCGCGACGACGGCCTTTTGTTTTATCCTGCGGTGTGAATATCGCACCGTTTTACGGCCGGCCAGATTAGACCCACCTTTGAGATTCCGCCTCGAGATGCCGACGATACTCCTCGCGGCCGTGGTAGTTCGAGAGATCGATGGATCCGAGATTGCCGTAGCTACTCCGGCGCCAATGAAGCGATTATAATGCTATTTGTCATCCGGATGTTTGTGGAAAGTTCACAATTTCCACAAACATTCGGAACAATGCTCTTCAGAGAATGCGAGTCGAACTAATCGCATGGTAAACTAGACATTTTACGAGCCCCCCGAGATTTCCTTGTATATAAGTTTCCTTGCATTAGGCAGTTAAGATTTTTCCCTCGTTAGGCCTGATACCGTGGACACTCTCGCTTTCGTAACGAATCAGCTCAAAGATCCTGGCTCCTGGAGGGCAAATAAGGGATAGCGAACCTAAATGGGTCAAGGGCGAAACAAAGAAAGAACGGTCAAGGAGGGACACGGGTGAGATGAACGAGTAGTGAGGAAGGTGGATGGTTTTCTACCTTATTAAGCGGTCTTATCGCTAGAGACAGCCCAGCTCGACATGGCCGTTTAACTTTTACTCGACCTGCAAACAAGCAGTGGACACAACGGCCGAGGAGATAGGGCTACGCTACCCTCCCTCGGCGCTGCTTCCACGGGATCGTTCGTCCGCGCCTTATCACACTTGAAAAACTTGACGGCTGTAAACATGAAACGATGCTGCTGCAACTGGCCTCCGAATACCTAAGTACTTACTCCCGGTGCCGAGATTTACAATGCGTCTTTAACCGGTGTTAACTATGCTTGCTAGTGGGATATTTAAACGTTACTTAACAGAAGCACTCGACTGTGTACTATTGCAGCCGACGCATACGTTTGAGCTGCCGTTAAAAAATCGTCGTTCTCTAATTTGACCCAGCTGGACCGCGGATCTAATTTCGTAATCGATTTTGTGAAATTAAAAAGGTAGAATGACTGCGAATCTATAAATGACGTAAGAATACGGCGTACTTGATTTCAGCAATAAGTGGCTGTCTGTAGGACTTGTAGGGCTGTAGGATGGTCGGTCGGAGCTTCTAGGTCGCGTTTCAGTGGACCCGGCAAAATATTTGCCTGGCAAACAGACGAGACACCGAACGGGCGAGGCTCCGTTTTGCGGCGAGACGGTAAACAAAGGTATACGCGCGAGCGAAGCCGGAATATAGGATTAAACGGGTTATATTGTACGGTTTTCGACTGGTCGACACCTGAAAGGAACCAAAGCGAGTAGTTCTGGTACAAGAAAGAGAAACATAAATCAAGCTACAGGTCTACGATTCTCTTTCAAAACGTGCATATTATGTCGGTGATTGTTTGCCGATGGGGGCGTGATCGGTGTAGGTCACTAGGTTTACGCAGACCCATAGATCATTCAGGAATGCCGAACTCTCGCGTCTCTCTCGTTTGCACCAACGGTCCCAACAGACCCTCAGATACAAAGGTCCTCGAAAAAGGACCTTTATCTCTGTCGGGTCTCGACCTGTCAGCTAATCCTATTAGCGGCAGTGTATCCTCTGTTGCTATACTCAGATTCTATTTTTCCGCTCTTCACTTTCCATGTTTTCTTCCATATTTTCTTCTATCGCGTTCCGCCGCGAAACACTTCCGCGCTACGCGTCCTCTATTTTTTTTCCCCGATAAGTTCGCCGGGGTATATATCCTTATGAATCCACGGAGCGTTTCCCGCGCGATGCGAATCGCCGATACCATTTTCTAGCGTGCCGGCGCAGGGGAGGCGGTGCTGTCAGAACGGTTCACGCGTTTCTCGTAGAGAATGCAACGCAGCTCGCAAATTGTTGCTCGAGGGCAACGTCGCGGAAAATCGTCTGCCACGCGGGCCGCATTGACACGAATAAGACACTTGGCTGGCCAAGCATGATGCGAGGAAAACGCGACCATTCGCACGAACGCTATTACCCCGCGCCATTTTCGAGGAGAGTTCAAGAGCCAACTGCTAATCCCAGACATCGTAATTTGCCGGGCAAATAGTTTTTCGCCGCGTGGCTTGCGGCCCTAACTGCTGCCTAATAACCCGTGAAATTATTCTAAATGACCGCCGGAACCGAACGATCCCCGTGGCTAATCCTTCCGTCGACGAACGGGATCCATCAGATCTCTCCGAAGTTTCCACGGTAATAGATTCAGAGCGAGGAGAGATATGGAGTATCTACTTACGCCCTGCTCGAAATAATTATCGTACTGGGAGGTATTCTGCTTTTTAAGCGGATAGTTTATGAAGATGTTTAGGCGAGCAACGTGATACAAATCGTGAATACCTCAAGATAGAAACTCCTTTTTAAATCACGTTGCGTCGATATTAGAAATTTAGGTAAAAGTATCCAATTTGACAGACATATGTCCGTATAAAGGACGTCAGTCACGGCTCGCACATTAATTAACCATTCCTGGAAAGCGCTAATGAACGAGATTCGAAAAAATTGACTAAATAGTTCGCGCGAAAGCAAGAAAACTTGTTTCCTAAACGGAATGACAGCGGGGAAACAGATTGCGATCTAATGAATACTAGTCTTGCACCTCCCATTGTTTTATTGTTCCATTCACACGCGCGTGCATTTATTCAACACTCGAGACGTTCGATCTTCGTTCCCTGCGATTCCTCCTCGATCCTCGAGTTTTCGCCAATTCGACTTTGATCCGCAAACACGATTGACGATCATTTCCCGAGATTCATTTGACATTCAGTCATCGAACTTTGCCCCGACCGTCGATGATCGCCGAGCCGGCATTTCTCGAATCTCTCCTCGGTGTTTATCCGCCTCGGACGTATCCCCGATCTTTGAGTATGCGTTCGGGGCACCCGGGAAGGGTGTTCTTGTAACCTGTACGGTTTGCCCGTTCCTGTCACGTAGCTGTAACAAAGTTTCGTGGCTGGAGGAGCGTGGCGTGCGACGCGTCGCATCGTACATGCCCGACGATCTCGCGAGCCGGACAATGGCGCGATATAAGCCGGAAGAAGGTGGATAAGGAGAGACGGGTGGACAGAAAGGGTTGGAGCCGATGCGGAGGGGTGGGAGTCCCCGGCAGATTTATTTAAGTCCCTCGGACCGTTGGGTTGACAAGAGTAGACTCGCGTAAACATACTCGTTTCTCCTTGTCCCGCCGTGGCCGTTCGTCGATCCTCTCCTACGCGGCGGCGGGGAACGTAGCGCCGCGGTGGAGGATCGTTTCACGGTAGTTTCTCGGGGGGCGGGTGGGGCGCGAAGAGGAAGAGAAGGCGTCGCGACGCCGCGCTCCGTGGGCTAGTTCGATTCGAAAGGACGCCCGCGCGCGAAACCCTCGGCCAATCTCCGGCAACGTACCGTCCCACGTGACACGCCCGAAGGGTTCTGTGAGGCCCGGCGATTCGCCGGTTCCGTAAGAGCTTCATCCCACGCACTCGCGGTGGGGGAAACCGGTGCTTTCGAATTTCCTCGCCAGAGGGGGAACCGGGACGGAGCGGAGCGGAAGCCCGATGAAGTGGTGTGAGTGGTGGCGAGTCAGTCGCAGACTGGAGTGCCCTGTGAGAGCAGGGGACGGACCGAACGAACGAACGAACTTATAACTAATCGCTCGTGACGCTTTTTCGTCGTCTGTCCGAATGTCCGTCCCGTATCGAGCCTCATCGGCCGCAACTCAGTTCTATTCACGTTCTATTTTTCCCGCGAACGTTACGTGATACACCGTGTCGCGCGCTCCGTTCCGTACCCGGTGAGAGGAAGAGACCGCGGCGACGACGACGACGACGGCTGACCGTGTTCCACGATCCCTTGACTGGTCCGCTCGCGTTTCTCCCAGTTCTGTGCCGATCGTTACTAGTTCCGTTCGCGTTTACCTCGGTGCCTGGATTTCTGTTCCGTCCGGCGGACGTTCTCAGGACTGTTCTGGATTCCCCGGTGCCCGTCGGGTCGACCCTCCTCCGGCCCGTCCCGCAGGCCCGCTGGAAAGCCCAGTTTCCCCGGCATGTGGCCACTGGCGATGCTCCTCGGTCTCAAGGACTCGAAGGCACCCTGATGGCAATCGCCGGCTTCGGGACATCGCGATCGTTCTTCACTCGAAACCGCTCGGTCGTGTCGTTCGCAGCGTCGCAGCCTCCCAGACCAGGACTGAACTTAGTGAGAGAGTGCAGTGCGTGCAGGTGCGGTTGTGACCCGATTCTTCGTTAGCCGCGAGAGACACCGTGAAACGAAACAGAGAAAAAAAAGAGAGAACGAGATCAGATATCACGTACGTTGGAACCGGCTGAGATGTCAGCGTACGCGCAGTTCGGGTACTCGTATCCGTCGGCGTCCCAGGTGAGTCGTTAACTACCGTCAATCGCGCTCGACGAGTCCCCGCGATTTTCATTGCGTCACCCGTGTGTCAAACTCATTTCTATATGCGCGGATATCGAACGTTCTGTCTTCTTTCAGTCACTCTAGAACTACGTTCTCACAATCTTGACGTGTAATGACAGGGTTAATTATTACGTGTCTTCATTCGTGAAATGTATGCAATATGAAGTAGATTAATCAAACTGCTGCTCTCCCAGCTCCGTTATGAATCTTTGATAGCATCTCTTTCGTGATTCAACTTCGTTTCTTCGGAACAGAGAGAAATTGCTCTGAAGTCGACGTCGCTCCGATATCAGTGCACGTGTCACAATTAGTCCTTCTTTTAAGAATCTCAAATTATTTTGCATATCAACGAACCGTTAACATTTATATATATATATATTTGCAAGTAAATGGTAATTCTGTTTAGAGACGAGTAATTATATTCGGGACGAAGCTAATAGCGTCGTATACACCTGTTCGCCTAATGAACTACCGACGGCCGTCGCACTCAGTTAGGAAGCTTCATAAACCAGTTTAGGAAAAACATCACGAAATATATAACTAAAATTGCATATGTATAAATATTAAGAGGACGCGATGCGATGAAGTGATTGCATGTGTCTAAAAGATGATTGATTAAAGCTATTATATTGTTATTTCTAATAGAAGTAAACTAGCATGTTTTTGAAATGAACGCCAGGATAAATATATAATGTCTGTGAGACGCAAATGTTACATGGCAGTTCGTTTACGCAACCATATATTCATTACGTACGCAGGGGCCTACATGCATGATTTCATTAAAATGTTCATCGTCAGGGTAATCAGTAATTAATAATTGCTGGTCTTCGTTGTACCAAAAATGCTTTTGTAAAGCTCTTATTTTCATTCTGTACATTTTATTACCTCATTGTATTAATACAATGCTTTGGGGATTAGGTTGTAAACTCGGTTTCTCACTTGGGGCTCAAGTCGATGGGTTTCAAAGAAATAGGTTGCCGGGTTACTGAATAGCAAATGAGAAGGTTCTTACCTGCAGAAAATCAGGTACCAAATAATTGTCCTCACTAATTTCCATCCTAAAGTACTAATCTGCTTAGAATAGGACAATAGTGCTTATAATGAGATATATTAGACCGCTGTTATGTAGGAATTTATAGTGACCGTAGAATGGGAGATAGATTAGTTTCTGCATTCTTGTATTCTGAAGATTACAATTTTTATGTGGCTATCTATGTATGACGCTCATGTATCTATTTCTCACTGTCCAATTTATCACTTTGATCAATTGGATAATTTATAGTATATTATTAAAAAACAGTACAGTTTCAAGTTGATTTTCTGTAAAAATTTGTCACTATTCTCAGCTGTATAGCAAATCACGCTTTTGCGTTTGGAAACAATGGGTTGATTTCAATTCAGCCACACAGTAACCAGAATTATCATATGTATTCATTACTCGGTTTCGTATCGAAGCAGTTAAAATAGAATCCTGATTTACGANGAACAGTACAGTTTCAAGTTGATTTTCTGTAAAAATTTGTCACTATTCTCAGCTTTATAGCAAATCACGCTTTTGCGTTTGGAAACAATGGGTTGATTTCAATTCAGCCACACAGTAACCAGAATTATCATATGTATCCATTACTCGGTTTCGTATCGAAGCAGTTAAAATAGAATCCTGATTTACGATCCCGTAGCAGAAAGCCCGGAGGATGGGTCGTCCCGAAAAAGGGTTGGTCGGTAGAGGGGCGCAGGCGCGCGATACCTGTCTTCCGGTTGCCGAAAAAAAAAAAGAGGAACGAGCGCCGTACAAAATAACGAAAACTCGTGCGCAGGTGCAGCCTGTAATAGATAATACGGGCTGCAGTTCCGTAGTTAGTTACATACCCGCATGTAGCACCACGAAAAAAGGTGCGCGCCGCCCGAGAGAGAGAGTCTCGCATTGTTCCTTTTAAACGCAGCGCGCAGTTAAACCTCGGGCTTTCCCTCGTTTTGATTAACTCGATGATAAAGGGGACGCGACCCCTTTGTTCCCTTAGCGCCGCGCGCCGTTTCAAACGCGGAGACATCGGCCGTCATTAAAGGCCGCATTGAAGTCGTCGCCGTCACTCCTGTTTCGATAGTCGCATTCCCGGCTTAATGGGAGATTGATCTCTCTAATCTTTCATTTGACTCGCGTTTCATGCATTTATGTATAAATCGCTAATATTACACCGGCGAGGAGATTAAGTCGTTAAGCTGGTCTTTGGAAATCGGCAATTAGCGCTGATTTTTGTACCACCTGACTAATTGCATTCCTGTACACCTATTTAGAGACGAGGTGAGCCGCATAAACGCCGGTTAATCGCCGACTGTGATTTATGGTTTTTACAAATTATTATCGAGATACCGTTTGCTTGCAATAAGAAGTTCGTTCGATATTCCAAACGATACCTCATTACGTTATTAATTCCTGTTAGGTACATTGTCAAGTTTACTACGTTACACGTTTCGTAGTTTTTCTACACGTTTCTTGATCTTCCTGTGTATGATTCATTTCGTGTCTGTTGGTTAAATTCGTATTAAATTTAGTACGCAGATACTTGGAAATAGCCCAAGCCGTTAATAGACGCTCTCGAACGTCGATAATCGCGTCGCGAATAATAGAACACCGATAGGTAATAATTGGTCATCTAACCGCGCGTGTCCCGTGAATACATATATGTCTCTGCTTATTCTCGATCAACGAATTGCAGCGCGTAGTACATATGTACTCTAACTACAGTGCCATACCAATACAGAAAGAAAAAAATTGTCAGATTTACTGACACTATACTAGAAATTATCGAAACGTCCCCTCGAGTGTCTAAATTTTAAAAACATGCTTTACGACCGCGTCCGTCGATTCCCGCGGTGCCGAATAATAAATATTTTCCGCGGATCACGTCCACGGAAAACGCGAGTAACGATAATTGGAGTTTATGGCCTACTTACGTGAATTTATAATAGTGGCCGGTTGTCGCGTCGCGTTACACCCGCCGGAATCGTAAAATTCGCGATTACAGATTAGGCAGTTAATATATTTATTGCCAGCGACGGTTTCCAGTAGTGAATCCTGCCGTTCGTTTTTCTCCTCTCGGCGCCTCCGACCGCGTACCCTCCCGTTCCACGGGGTTCGCGTTATTGCGCGTTAAAAGCTGAGAGCGTTTAATCTTTCGTCAGGGAAAGGGATAAAATCGATCGAGGAACGCCTTATAACAGCGGTTAATTCAGCCGACGAGTTATGTACTGTTTTATGAAGTCCCGGTCTCCTCTCTCTCTCGCGCGCGCGTTTTTCACGGCGCTCGGCTCGGAATCTAGCCGTTCAAACGGAAAACAAAACAAGATGAAACGAAAAAAAAAAAAAGTTGCGTTGAACGGCGGCGATTAATCTCGGCGAGGCGTGCGGTCGTTTAGCCCCGCGCACGCTACAATTTTCCCAGCGTTTTCACCGTTTTACGTCCTAATGAAATTCTCACCGCGGAGCGCGTACGATCCTTTTAACTGATGACCGTATAATCAAGTTTACGCCTGAAATTTAACAGATCTCTGATATAGCCTCGAACAACTCGTTTCAATTATTCTACTAAAACATGCGATTATCTCGTACATTTATTTCGTATTTATCTTCTCCGCCTGACTCGGAAAAATTATGACGAGTGGTCACGGTCGTTAACAAAAAATAATGCACGCGCACGAATTTGATTCGCGTAAGCAGCAGCGCCGGGGTAAACGGACTCCGCGAAACGCGAGTTTCTGGCAAACGTTTCTTTTCGAACCGGCAAGGTGTTAACATGGATCTAACTATATAATATGATGTTAATGATATGCCGGATTGTACACCCGTAAACCATGTCTCGCGTACGACGTGCATACACAGCGTTGCTTATACATATGTAGGCTGGCTACATCCTGAGGCTCGGGTTACAGGTTACCATCTAATATTAATTAATTCACCGTCGATGGAATTAGAATAATTCTTACAAAGCGTGATGCTATCCGATGATGCTGATCATATTTGGTTGGAAAAATTGTAGGAAGAAAACGATACAATCTTGATTAATAAACGCAATGAATATATTCGTTTCGCACAAGCATAGGAACGACGTGTTATGAAACGAAAAGTGCGCGTAATGTCGCGATTTCAATTACAAATTAACGAGTGACCGAACGGATCGCAGACATTTGTAATTTTTATTAAACACTGTGTAGGAATTCATGTTTGTACAGGATGTGGGAACTCGGCGTCCATAATAATTAGCTGCTGCTGGCGTTGATAAAAAAAGGGTCGAGGTTCGCGAGGCAGACGCGTTTTAAGAATCCGTTTGTTAACGCGTAATGAGAAGCGTGGAATTGGCTCGTTACGTTCGCCGGGGAACGCGCATCGATCCCCGATCCTTCCGTTATTTGTCAGCGGCGCGGCGGTAAAACACGCCGGGCAGGTACTCGACTTTCTACTTATACACGGGAACATCTGTTCCTCGATTATAAGCGACCGCGTAACGACGATGGTAATTACTTTTTCTGTTCGCCGAATAATTAGCAACAAACCTATTGCGCTACACTGTTCGTAGCCGAGCCGCTTATTAACGAGTCTGATACTAATTAAAAATCATCCGACCGGGAATGTTACAACGAGCTCTTGACCTGGAAATCGGTAATCAACTATGGCCGAAACGATTCCTTTACCAAATAAATATAATATAAAACTTATATGGCGAGGTACATTCACGAATAAACATGAATCCATAAAAAAAATGATTCAAGGTTTTTGAGTTATTCATGTCTCTAACAAACAAGGTTTTTTAAATTCTAGATTTTATCGATACTCGTTTTATATTGTGACGGTAACAAGTTACATGAAAATTGAATAAAAACTTGAACATGTGTGGGCGTGTATCAAATATAACAGAGTATTATATTGCGAATAATGAAATCGAATTCGATCATATGTCTCGCAGCTAGTAAACAATAGATTAGAAGCTAGGAAGTAGTTAGGAAGTAATGGCAGCAAACACGAGGGTGCATCGATATACATAATTACAGTCTCGTACCCGGCAGCGCTCGATATCAGTCCGATATCGGTTTCCGAGATCGCAGCCTATACGTCCACCTCGCGTCTCCCCTTCGCCCGTCTTTCTGCGTCCACACATCTCGCTTTTCCTTCTTTCTCCCGCCACACCTCGTTCTCCCTACGAAGTTCCATCGTGGAAAGCAGAAAAATATTTTCCGCCGCGCCGAGAATCCTTTCTCTAAATGAGACTGCTATTTCTGGGCAAAATTCGCAATTTTCTATCGCACGCAATGCATTACACCGTGTAATTTCCGTTCGTGCGTCGAACGAGATTATAAACGCTTTCGCGCATCTCCTCGCACGAGTTTCGCTCGATAGCGCGGCGCACCTGCTGTTTAAGCGCTCCGCGCTTTAGTACAGTTGCAACAGAGAAGGTGACCGAACTGATCGCTCACCCTTTATTTGAGCTTGAAAAATTTAATTGCGGTCTATTTAACGCGCGGTTGCCGGTGCCCGCGTATATACGTGCTACGTACCTGCTCCCCGGTTCATGAAAAAATTCGCTCGATACGCGACTTACTCGTAATTGCACGCACAGAAGTTCCTCGGTGGTTACGTGATTATTGCTCGTCGAAATTATTACTTTGTCGAAGTGGTGTGTGCGATCGGTTACAATAATGCCCGCGCGGGACACCGCCGCCGCCGCCGTCTCTACGTACGTCTTTCGCGTGTATTACGTGCACCCGGAGCAGATCGCATGACCGACGCCACGGAATTTCGAGGTTCGTTCGCTCAGCTAACTCGCGTTATTATACCGTCGTTATCCGGTTATACTTTGTTATTACCCGGCCGTGTTTATCCGGCAGATTCGGTGGTAGCATGAGGCATGAGGCTGTGCCCGTTTGCCCGATGATTGACGGAATCGGCAATTACGGCACGGATTCTCGCACGTACTTACCTACCGGGCACACACCACCGCCGCCGGCACCACCACCGCCGGCACCACCACACACCATCAGCGTCTTCCTTCCTCGGTACACAGAGGTTACACGCACGTTGCTGCGGAAACCGGTTGGCCGCTCTTTAAAGGTGCACGTGTCCCCGTCGAGACGCTGTGGACCCGGGACTCGGGGATGTATTGGCGCGAATTCGGGCCGAGTCGCTTCTCTTTTTCACGATTTCTCGAGAGGACCTTCCGTCCGCCTCGGTCCCCGCCGCAAACGACGAGCAACGGGCTCCGATCCGACAGGAATGTCGTTTCTGAGAAAAACGATCGATATGTATATCGCGTAGATTGAATTTCATTCGGGACGAGCCTCTCTCGCCGATCCGCTCGAATTTTTATATTTTCGCGCGCCCGACTGTTCGCCGCGAGCGCATTTTTCTCGACGGGCACGGAGTTCCGCGCCGAGTCCTTCATTAAAATCGTCATTTCTTATGAAACTATCCTAACGTTATCAAATCACGTTTTCCTGTCAAGGCCTGATCTCTCCGTGAGATAGAAATGTGAACGTCTTTGATACCGAGTTCCAGAAAGAGAGCGGTCACCCGGGGAAGCACGGAGTCTCGTTTGTCTTTCAGCGGATCGAATAAAATCGAACGAGGCATGATTTTCGGGCGCGCGATCTTTTTCGACGAGGCGCGCGGTATGCCTCGTAAAAATTCGAGTTGGAAGAAAACGGGACGCGTTTCGGCGTGGCGCGTAAAAATACCAACCGGGGGCCCCGTCACTCGTACGGTTAACGTTCACGCCTTCTTAACGTCGAGTTACAGCCACTTTAACCGAGTCTTTAGAGGGCTTCAAATAGATCTCCTCCGGTTCCCGACGCAGCCGCATCCCTTCCCATCAAGACGTTTTTAAAGCCAACAGCTCTCGCACGAAACCGCTCCCTGGCATTCCGTGGCGCCCTTTAGCCCGCGGACGGTAATTAACGTTAAATTGTTGCCGTCATTACTATGCGATATTTCACTGACGTCTCGTTACTCACGGGACACGCACGGAAAAATCACGGTCCCACGTGTGTATACGCTCGTCTACACTTTCAAATCCCATAGCTAGGCTTATGCTCTCTCTCTCTCTCCACGCTTTCATTGTTGCTACTTTGTTTATGCATACCTGCTCGTTAGACTTCATATAAAAATCCGATCTGTTCCACTTTCTCCGGGGGACGAACAAAGAGGAGATACGTTACCAGGAAATTATTTCTTCGGCTGCGTGTAGTCGATAGATTCTAAATGGCGTTGCATAATAAATCGCAAGCCACGGAGGAGCGTGAAACTCGTTCGGTGCTCGTATGCTTATCGAGTAAACGAGCAATTTAAGATAAAAACAATATTCTACGGGACGCGTGCGGAGACGGCAGATAACGGTGCTCGAAATCCGATTAACTCCTGTCCGCGACAAGTAGAGACAAATTGCGATCGCGTCGTCGCCGCCGCCGCCGCGTTCGATTCGGCGTTTCGGCGCGCAGAAAATAAGGAGAAGGGAAAAAAGCGACGGTAACAGTTGATTTGTCGCGAGAAAGAAGGGCGGCTGTAAATGCTGTTGTCGTACAGGATCTCGTGTGACGTGGGGACGAAGGGGGAGGGTCGAAGAGGACTCCATCGTTCCCTGTGTACTCGAGATTTCAGCGACGAGAAAAAGACATATGGTGGAAGGATCCGCTCGACATAGGAAGAGGTCCCAGACGGAAGGGGAGGCTCTTGTCCATTCGTATCTCCGCCACCGCCATCTTTCCCCCATGCAAATTTTCTGCGCACATCGCGATTCTATCGTGTTCCATCGTAGCCTCATTGAAGTTAGCACCCCTTTTTTCGATTTTAAAAATTCTGAAAGTTGTTCCAGGTTGTTCCATGGTTGTTCTATATTGTTCCAGAGTTTCAAGTCGAAAAACTGAAAATTAGGGCGGGAAACCAAAAAATTGTGATTTTCTTCGCAACACCCCATTCTTCGAAAAACTTGATTTTTGTTTGGTGTTCCAGGTTGTTCTAGTTGTTCCGAACATTGTTCCAAAGTATTATTTCAATCAAACGAATATTTAAGAAGATGTGGTAAAAAAACGAAATCGTGACCGGAACACTAATTTTGTAGCATTCAAAATTTTCTTTTCTCAAAAATTTATGATTCAACATTTATATGAAAATCAAACCAATAGATTATTTATTGATTGTGACGTTTTAAGCGACAAATCGTCAAGTTTCTCTGGTTACGATTCGAAGCAAGTTGAACACGTGTAACGCTCGCGCACCTGCAAATCCTGCCCGCAAAGGACACCGTCTGCGATTAGGCTTCCCTCGGCTCCAATTGTGGCAACGCGGATTTCTCACGTCTCGTGACACGGAACGTCGATAAAGGGAGTTACAGACTCAACGCGCTCTCCGGACGTAGGTTTCGGTCACTGTACATATTCACGGCGAGTGTCAACGCGAACGAAATTCTTGGAAACTATTACCGTTACTTCGATTGTTGGGAGAAAGTTCGAAGGAGCCGGCCGAGTTTCTTTCATCGGTTCCCCACCCCCGTGATATTGGAACGCCGCTTCCGCGACGGATTATCGGGCCGATCGATCGCCGCGATAATTCGTCGTACGAAATTATGGTTGGAATAATGCGCTATATACGCGCTGGGCATTTGCTTCCGGTGGGTCGGGGCCCGTGATTAAGCTTAACGCGGCCTCGTTATAGCCTCGTAAAATTAGCGATGTTTTCTCTCATGAAACAATCGTTAGTTAATGAAACGTCGATCGGCGATCGATCATCGGCCGGTCGGACTTCCGACCGGCGCGGCGCAGCCTTGTCCGCCGCCGTATCGAACACGGTATCCTCCGGGATACGTTGTAAATTCGCGGCCACCGGGTATGGGGAGCACTTACTCGGAAATTACACGTTCGTACCGGTAAATTATTCCTCATCATCGGACGTCGAAAGAAGCGGCTACCCGTTCTCTTTACACCTGCGTCACGCACCGCTACTTCCACGCACACCGGATCATCGATAAAACCGTATTTAACCGTTTTCCACGAACCATCTCCAGCTCGCGCTGCTACATAATGCCAGTATCCGTACCAGAATCAGCCCCAATTAAAAGCGTATACTGTAATCACGCTGGCAGCCGTAATCGGCTGTTTCTCTCTCCTCTGAATTTTATTTCTCAATCAATCGGCGGATGGTGAAAGCTCGGGACGAGCGGCGAAGCCTCGTGTCCGTCGCGGGTTCGTTCCACCCTTCGTCGGGGTTGATTTGCGAGCGTCGCCGAGTCCCGTTCGACGGCGGAGGGTGGCTCGAAGGTGGCGGCGGTCGGAAGGCGGTAGGAACGAACGGCAGAGGAAAAATAGGGACGTATCAGGACTGTTCCAGGATTCCTGTAGGGTTTTCGCGGCGGCGGGTGCGGTGGTTGCTGCCGCGGGGGTGAAACCAGGCTTTTAAAAGGTTCCGATGGGAAACCCAGCAGGGCGTGAATGGCTCCAGACGCGTTGGAGGAGCCGGAACGTCTCGTGAGAGAGGAGAGCCGGTGGGAAGAGCGAGACGGCGCGAGAGAAGGAGCGGTCGAGGGTGAAATGAGGAGGGAAGAAAAGCGGGGACAGGTGAAGGTGGGAAAGAGACGCCGCGGAGACGAGCGATAGAGCGGGATGCGTGCACGGGGACACGGACGCACGCTGGAACGCATGTGTTGCAGCCTCGAGGTGTGTTCCATCCGCTCCTCTTCCTCCTCCGTCACGGTTCTTTGTTCACGAAAGTTCGGTTTACCTCGTTCCCTTCCGAGGCCCGGCCCGACCGTCGTCGTCGTCTGTCCGGGTGTCTCCTTTTTTCTCGTCTATTTTTGCGCCAGCTTCGCTCCGAAAGCGCGAACGAGCCTCGGATATACGGCGGCGAGGCGAGAGCTGGGACCGTTCTCGCCCGTGGAAATAGAGAGACACCGGTCACTGTTAAACGATTACTGGGGAACGTGTGTCGGTTTAATTAAAGATTCGGCCACGGTGACACGATATAGGCAGAATTCACGTGTCCATTGAGGCTGGCCATGGTTCCTCCTCTTCCCTCTCGTTCTCCAAGCGAGTAGGTCCTCGTCGGGGCCGAGGTCCTCCTCCTCTCGCTCTCGTCGTCCGCGACACGACGGCCCCTCCGCGAAAGTTACGTCGTTGTTGATCAAAATAAATTAAAACTCGCATACAAATGGCGGTGAATCCGCAGGCCGAAAGCGAGGATCCCGGGGCGGATCGTCCAATTTCACGGCGGGACGCTATTTAAGTATCGCCGGCGATAAATTATCGGGCGAAATTTGTAGCCGCCGTCCGCGCGGGGCGTCGAAATATCTTACGACTATTTAGCGCGACGTGGAATCCCGTTTTTCGTAAACACGTCCACGCCGCGAGAGATATTGGACGGCGCTTTATAAAAAACGGTGCCGACGACTTCGTCCTCCCTCGCCCTACGTTATACACTCTCCTTCTTCCCTGCCTAATTTTCTTCGCCGTCCGCTCGTTCGCGGCGCGCAGCNTCGCTCTCGTCGTTCGCGACACGACGGCCCCTCCGCGAAAGTTACGTCGTTGTTGATCAAAATAAATTAAAACTCGCATACAAATGGCGGTGAATCCGCNTTTGTCAATAAGCATGAGTTTTCGCGGCATTAAAAAGTCGCTGATTCATTGGTTACGAACGTCACCGACGAGGTCCCGATTCCGCATCGATTGCGCTCGGATCTCGGATCGTTACACAAAATTACGTGACAATTATCGTTATCTGCGATCCCCGATCGTATAATTTCAGCCGCGAAAGTGCCCCCATCTCGGCCGATTTTTATAGCGAATCCTCGATCCTTTTTTTCTACTCGCGGTGCACCGCGATTCACGATCCTTTTAAGGAGTTTAATTGTCGGGTGTCATCTGTTGTTTTAATAACGAGATAGAGAGAGAGAGAGAGNAAATTAAAACTCGCATACAAATGGCGGTGAATCCGCAGGCCGAAAGCGAGGATCCCGGGGCGGATCGTCCAATTTCACGGCGGGACGCTATTTAAGTATCGCCGGCGATAAATTATCGGGCGAAATTTGTAGCCGCCGTCCGCGCGGGGCGTCGAAATATCTTACGACTATTTAGCGCGACGTGGAATCCCGTTTTTCGTAAACACGTCCACGCCGCGAGAGATATTGGACGGCGCTTTATAAAAAACGGTGCCGACGACTTCGTCCTCCCTCGCCCTACGTTATACACTCTCCTTCTTCCCTGCCTAATTTTCTTCGCCGTCCGCTCGTTCGCGGCGCGCAGCGAAAACAAAGCGGAAAATCGTCCGCGTGAAAATATAATGTTTTCGTTGATCCTATTTGTCACGTTTCCCGTGGGCGTCCCACGGCCCACGGTCTCGGTTTCGACACCCACTCTACGAATAGAAAGGTGCCTTTACGTGAGCGAGCCGTTTTTCAGCTCTTCCTTGTTTTCCGACGTACCGGAATACACGCGCGAGACGCGGAGAATCCCTTTTATCATCGCGACGATACCACGGATCCCCCCTCGTTCCCCCCCTTTTCCCGCCCTTTCGCTCCTCCGGAACGCTCGTTCTCTCGAAATAACTCCGCGCCCCTTGCCGTATTAATTACCAGGATTCATTTCATCCTCATTTACCGCGAGCTAATTTACCGCGGAGAAGCCTCTGCGCGATATATGTACGTAGGCAACCCTTTCCCTCGCGGCCGCTCTCCGCGAGTGGAACCGAGGCCCGCACACAGTAGCAGACGCTGCCTTTGGGAAACGATTAATCGCGGAATCGCGCCACCGCGGCCCTCGTATGAACCGCTCTATTCTCGAGGGTGAATAATATATGGAAGCCGAGTGTTTTTAGAATCTACCCGGTGTACGAATAACAGGAGATTTACATTTATCAGTCCGCTTTCTTTGTTTGCAAAAAGTATTCGCTTTCGAAGGAACGTTATCTTTTGTAAGCAATTTCGTAGCTACGTTATTTAGTCATTGTTCACATAGATAATTCGCAAATTGTTGTTTATAACGATAGCCGATTATCTAGCCGCGCGTATGTGTGTACAGTCTGTTCTAGGGGATTGTATGATTTGAGCGTATCGATATACCGTGGACGCGATGACATTCGCAAGGATACACTTAGCTGGCACGCAAAAACTGAGCATGCCTCGCGAGGAGGCAATGAAAGGAGTTATTAACACTGGGACAGAGTTATGTAAACCGCTTGTTCCCGCGATCCGTAATTAAGACCTATCGACGCGGCTATTTATTATCTCCCCGTCCGACGTTGAAAATCCACTTGAATGCTGAATTTGTTTACGCGCGTGCATATGTAATGCACGTGTTTCTTTCGTCCGCGCAACAGGTCGGCAGGATATCTATCGCGAACAAGGAGACGTTTCCCGTTCGCTCGTTGTTGTCGTTGTTAGGATACATCGAAATTATTATTAGCTTTAATTAATCAGTTGTCGCGGCGCTCAGGTCTCGTTTTGCTTGCGCGATACCGATCTCCGTCTCGTTTAGATCCCGGCTTTAATGCAAATCGCGAGCGCGTGTCGATCGGCTACGTATATACACGGCAGCGGCATTAATCGCCGCTTTTATTGGATCAAATGTAGTACGCGAATCGATCAGGTTACCGGTATTCTTGTCCGGGGTATATGTATTCAATTAATGTATATAATATGCACATGCGGAACACGTCATAAATGTTAACAAAGTGCCACTCAGCGGCGTATCGCGTTTGCATTTATTTACATTTTTACCGAACCGATAGATACCGCGCGGCGACATAATATGTATAATCCTTTGTTACACGTGTAACGTACAGCTCACTTTTCGTCCGGTTTGTACACCAATTACGGGTCGTAGAACATGGATCGCGACAAGATATTTCCTATCGTTAGTACTTTACTTACGCGGCGATATCGCCCCCGCGCGAACGTTCGCTACTTTTTGGCAAAATATGTGCTCGTGAAAATAGTGCGTTTACTTAAGTATATCTACAACGTTTCCTTTTTGTGCTTTTCTTATCGTTTGTCAATAAGCATGAGCTTTCGCGGCATTAAAAAGTCGCTGATTCATTGGTTACGAACGTCACCGACGAGGTCCCGATTCCGCATCGATTGCGCTCGGATCTCGGATCATTACACAAAATTACGTGACAATTATCGTTATCTGCGATCCCCGATCGTATAATTTCAGCCGCGAAAGTGCCCCCATCTCGGCCGATTTTTATAGCGAATCCTCGATCCTTTTTTTCTACTCGCGGTGCACCGCGATTCACGATCCTTTTAAGGAGTTTAATTGTCGGGTGTCATCTGTTGTTTTAATAACGAGATAGAGAGAGAGAGAGAGAGATACCGGTGGTTCCCGGCCCATCCGCGATTATCGTCCATTAAAGTAACACGGAATTGCTATCGAGTTATCGAGCACGCATTTATAATCGGATCCGCGGCGATAAGCGCGGTATCACCTGCCTTCGAAATTATCGTTATTATCGCCATTAACCCTTTGGCACTAGAATTATTTTTTCGCTCCTCCTTCTTTTTTTCAACTCTCTGGTTAACTGGTAATTTATTTCTCTCCGTACGGTTGGCTTTATTGGAGCGCTTTTGCATGCACATGTCGATGCACTTACGTGCGGTGGTAGTGGGCCGTGAATATCTGCTTATATCGTACGTTAAGTAAGTGTTGTCGATGGAAACGAGGCGAGGAGAGTAACACGCGAATCACGAGAACGTGAGTCACGGGAAGAAGGTCGCGGAAAAGTGTAGAAAAATGTCGTGGACGAATTAAATACGAATTAAATACACACAGTGAATACGCACTCACTGCGTTATTGGCTATTAGCGNAGAGTAACATGCGAATCACGAGAACGTGAGTCACGGGAAGAAGGTCGCGGAAAAGTGTAGAAAAATGTCGTGGACGAATTAAATACGAATTAAATACACACAGTGAATACGCACTCACTGCGTTATTGGCTATTAGCGTATAATGTGTTTACGTACAGCTTTACAATCTAATTCCTACACTCGAGCGCGATTATCGGTATATTTCGTCGGATCGTATCTGATACTGCGTTTCGAAATTCGCCCTTCTCGATGTTAATTCAATTAAAATTTCCTATCTGCCCGATTATCTTATTGCCCGGTGTTTCACCGGCACTCAACGTTTTCGTCGATAACATCTTATCTACGATTTTGTCAAATTCGTGGACGACCTGTTGTTCGTCGAAACGATTGACGTGTCGAACAATGTTTGCTCGCCCGATCGTGATTTATAGAAAATAGAACTTTGGAGTCTGTTGGAAGAAATGCAGAGAGGAGATCGGAATCTTCGTTCGTAGTAATTGTTCCCGAACCCCCGTTTCGTTCACCTCGTTTTATTACGTATTTATGCGGTAAAAGATCGCAATTTTACCTGCATACTCTTACGCAATGTTACCTGCATACGTTTATCGCGAATATGGATCTTACCCAGTAAGAACCACGCCATGAAGTAACGCGACTTTTACGCATAACATTATTCTCTACGTGCGTTGTAAAATTCCGATACCCGTACGTCTTTGGAAGTAGTAGCGATGAAAAAAGTGATAGAACAAATTTCTGGAATTCTCCTGTGCATCTGCAATCGGGAATCTTTATGCAAACGCGTCATTTCACGCGAGACGACTAATGAACGCGGCAGAAAGAAATTTGTTTGAGTCATCGTTACTACGAGGTTGTAAAGAAATGTATTATTTATTTCGGTTATTTTATCCGCAGTGTTTTCCACATTGCCGTTTTAAATTACTCGAACCCGTGCAATTTACATGACTGTTAACTGATAATACAACATTCAGCATACTTTCTGCACTCTAAATGCATGTTTTGTACATTTACCTTATCGGCTTTTCACTTGTCTAAATTGAAAGGAAATAAATATAAAGCAGGCCTCTCATTTAAATTCGAGCTCGTAAATTCGAGACAGTCTCTAAACGAAGTATCCACTGCTTGACGTCCGGAATATCTCACGACTCGCCCACGATTTCTTTAACTTCTCACGAAACAAGAATTTTTTTTTAATCAGGGAAATAAAACACGTATCAAGATCTTAATTCAAATGTGATTTAAATTGATACGTCGAAAGAAATACTAAAAAATTAAATGGTAGTTTAATCATTGCTTTCAGCTACTGGTAAGCGGTGGGCAGCCAACGACGGCGACGTCGCCGGCGATGTCATCGGGCGGTGCGCTGAGCCCCGGCGCACTGTCGCCATCGTCGACGGCGACGACGACCGGCGCCGCAGGGGCGGCTGCGTCCGGAGGAGCGAGTACTCCCGTGGCCGGCACCACGGGCCCAGGATGTTGCGAGAACGGCAGGCCCATGATGACGGACCCCGTCACCGGGCAAACGGTGTGCAGCTGTCAGTACGATAGCGCGGCTAGGCTCGCGTTGGGTGCATACCCGAGGCTAGCGCCCACCGCCTCTTCTTACTCATCTTATCCCACGCCGACACCTTCCACCACCGACCAGGGGCCCTACCCCAGCATCGGGATGGACAGTTCAGCGTTCTACCCCCCATTGGTGAGTACATTCTCCTACGTTTCGTGTAGAAACTGTCCTTAAACATTTCTCCAGTTATTATAATTAACCCTTTGTGTACGGATTTATTTGAGAAAATATTTGCATGTGGAACGGATATAATTTTTGGTTGCTTGGAGTTGTATGTAAAAGCAGTACATTTTACGTAAGAATTTATTTATTTCTAAAATATTGGTGACATATTAAGGGAGTACCCTCGGTAGTAGAATTACAAATGAGAATCGTTTGATATTTTGGTAACAGCTAAATTGAAGTGCACTGAAACTTTGATTCAAATTTCATAACCCTTTAGGAAAATTTCTTTATACACTGCAAGAAGTGGAGATGCACTTTTTACAGTAAATAACAAAATGTTTCTTGTTCTGAAGGGTTAGAAAATTTGAATCAGAGATTCAGTGCACTTCAATTTACCTATCACCAAAATATCAAACGATTCTCATTTGTAATTCTAATACTCCCTTAAGATGTCTTCAAGTAATTAGAATTGCAAAACAAAAAAAAATTAATATGGTCATAACAAACACAAGTGAATGACGTGTCTCAGACGTCAAATGTACCCAAGGAGTTAAAAAAGTTGTGGAAGTTTTGAAATATATTTGGAAATAGGATTTAAAAAAATGCTACGTGTGGGAGTTGGGTATTAGACCAGTTTCTCGTGCTTACTACATAGAAGGTCACAAGTTACTTGTCCGAAGGTAATTATCATGTTTGCGCAATGTTGGTTGAAATATTCATCAACGAATATGACGTACGAGAATATTTATAGTAAACGGGGTGGAGTTGAACAATTGGTTTATCTCTCATGTAACATCTCCTTCCCCCCCTACTAGATACCGGTGCTATTTTTACTTAGAAAACGGCCGGAGTATCGCGTAACTAACAAAATTCAATATTCCGCTCGCATTCCAAGCCCGAACGGAACAGGCGATATATCACGCGGATCGCGCACCCTCGCAACTAATCGGAAGACTTACGAGCACGTATTTATAAGCGTGATCATTAAACGGTTTATTAGCCGCCGTTTCGACGTAGAGACAAGCCGCTGTCCGAGCAGCTCGCTTTGTAGCGTCTCGCACGCGTGAAATACGCTCCGAACGCGCACGGATTGATCGGGACACGTCGTGCAAAGCGTGCCGGACGATTATTACTCCCGTCGACCGAACTCGAGACGGATTAGCGCGCGGTCTTGCCGCGAATTAGCTTGGAATCCCGGGCCGGGAGCCGGAAGAGCGAGAGAAACCCCCCTCGTCGTCGCCTCTCCGTTTCCCAGGGATAGAAGCTGCTGAGAAATTCGTACGTCTGGCTGATCGCGTCTCTCCAACCGCCCACGGTCGCCGGCTGCGACGAATTATTCACGTGCTACGCGGCTGTCGGGAACCGTAGCGATAATCTCGTTTAAGTTTCAGTTCGGGGAAGACGCGTTGGCGTCGTCTCGCGTCGTCCTCTAACGAGTAACCTCGGTGATGGATTCGCAGTTATATTTCANAAAAGTTGTGGAAGTTTTGAAATATATTTGGAAATAGGATTTAAAAAAATGCTACGTGTGGGAGTTGGGTATTAGACCAGTTTCTCGTGCTTACTACATAGAAGGTCACAAGTTACTTGTCCGAAGGTAATTATCATGTTTGCGCAATGTTGGTTGAAATATTCATCAACGAATATGACGTACGAGAATATTTATAGTAAACGGGGTGGAGTTGAACAATTGGTTTATCTCTCATGTAACATCTCCTTCCCCCCCTACTAGATACCGGTGCTATTTTTACTTAGAAAACGGCCGGAGTATCGCGTAACTAACAAAATTCAATATTCCGCTCGCATTCCAAGCCCGAACGGAACAGGCGATATATCACGCGGATCGCGCACCCTCGCAACTAATCGGAAGACTTACGAGCACGTATTTATAAGCGTGATCATTAAACGGTTTATTAGCCGCCGTTTCGACGTAGAGACAAGCCGCTGTCCGAGCAGCTCGCTTTGTAGCGTCTCGCACGCGTGAAATACGCTCCGAACGCGCACGGATTGATCGGGACACGTCGTGCAAAGCGTGCCGGACGATTATTACTCCCGTCGACCGAACTCGAGACGGATTAGCGCGCGGTCTTGCCGCGAATTAGCTTGGAATCCCGGGCCGGGAGCCGGAAGAGCGAGAGAAACCCCCCTCGTCGTCGCCTCTCCGTTTCCCAGGGATAGAAGCTGCTGAGAAATTCGTACGTCTGGCTGATCGCGTCTCTCCAACCGCCCACGGTCGCCGGCTGCGACGAATTATTCACGTGCTACGCGGCTGTCGGGAACCGTAGCGATAATCTCGTTTAAGTTTCAGTTCGGGGAAGACGCGTTGGCGTCGTCTCGCGTCGTCCTCTAACGAGTAACCTCGGTGATGGATTCGCAGTTATATTTCAGGGCCGAATCCCCGACACCGCGTTCCGTCCAGGAATGGTGTGGAACACGCGCGCGTTACGCGGTGCGAGCACGTCGTTTTCACCGAGCGGAAAAACCTTAGCTAAGAATAAGCCTCGTTTGACCCCTTCTTCTTTCTCCCTCGCGTAGCGACATATTTTCAGTCACAATAGAACGCGGAGATACTGAGACCGAGGATCGATGAATGGATAGTTTTCCCACTCGTCGCGGTCCCCTCGAGAGCACTCTTTCAGGGAATCCCAGTTTCGTAGTTCCCTCTGGAGTATATAGGCATATTCTAATAGAATTATCAGACCGTATTACGTGTACGTGGTTGAAGTGTTTTTTAAGTCGTGACGAGAATCAGCTGATCGGCCGTCAGAACGAGATCACGCGTGGAAACGGACGGGGGAACCCGTTCGCGTGTAATCACGGGCACATCGGCGATCAATTGATAAAAGTCACGGTTGACGTGGACGCGTGGAAATAGACGCACACGATCGTATCGGCGAGTCGCCGCCGCGCGTATTCGGCCAATTTATATCTGCACTCGAGCGTGGACGGGCCTCGAGCGAGAGCCGGAGAGGAACGATAAAAAGGTTAGCACCTACCGTGGAAAACGCGCTTTGCCAGATGTTGCGAACCTCTCCCTAAGTTCGAGAGAGTGCATAATTAAATCCCCCGACTTCGCCTCCGGTTTTTACCAGCTCGCGAACCGGACGATAACTCCGCGTTAATCCCTCGCCGGAGTGAAAGGTCAATTCGACTTGCCGATATCAAACTGCAGGCTAATGTCGTGTTGGCCAAGTTTTTTTCTCGTATGGAACACGCGTTTCCTGTAGCAGAACGCGCACGCATACCCGCGCGCGTGTTCACTTTTGTTTCTCGCGGAACGAATTCGCGGTAATTAGATTGAACATTGCTCCAAAGCGGATGATGGAGCAGCAGCTTATTATTCGATTTTCGGTGTATATACGCAGGAGTGGCAGGTCCCAGGAGCGGGAGAGAGGAAACGCGGATAATTAAATTTTCATTTTTCGCCGTAATCGTACTAATTGGTCGTTTTGGACGAGATCGCGGAACGATCAATCATACACCCATTGTGCCAGGGACTTTATTCCTTTCCGTGCTACAGTATGCTTAGAGTGACTCGTCGTTCTACTGCGTTCAGCGCTTGAATCTCGGCAGAAGCATGATCAAAATCGAATCAGGACTCTCGCCTGCTCGTATTCCAACGCTGCTGTCGCGGCCGAAAATTTATCGACCGAAAGCGACTATTTTTGTGAGAGGCAACCCGCTTTCTTATTCCAACTGGCTCGATTTAATTAACGGGCCAGCTGAATTATAAATAGGAAAAGGTTAAGTCGAAATTTACATCGAACGAGTCATCGTCCCGATCATGTTTTATCGTAGCCGGCCACGAATTTCTAACCCCAGTGCGCGAGCTCGAAATCTCGGGCCAATCAGCGGCGCGTGTCTTCCTGATAACGCTTGGCCAATTTCCATTGGGCAAATTTACACAACTATATTCCAGCATCGACAAATGAACGAAACGGATGGAATCGCAGATAATTGGAGCCGTTACGAAACGCCCCGGCGGCGCGGCGTTCGTACTTCCTTTTCGTCAGTTTCCATGCCGCGCGTATCGATCACCTCTCCTGGATGGGCACACACTGTCGCAACGTCACCCACGGGTGATAACGATAATTCTAACTACGGAGCATTGATTTTTTTTTGGGGACATTTATCTACACCATCGCGGCGATCTTTTTGATCTTCGCCGCACAATCAGTTCAAACTCCGAACCGAACTGATAACTAATGATACTATCGTTCCACTACGTATGCTTATCTTCGTTTGAGTTGCAATCCGCGTTATTGAATCCGGCATCTGGTTCTCCCAGAATAGTGCCGCGTCACAATTACGTTCCCGCGACGAAAGTGTTGGTCAACGATCTACGAGATTTGTAATAAAAGAGAGCCCATAAATTGTAGATACGAGAATCAATTATCGCGAGATAACTGCCTTGTTTTGAAATTGTCATTAAATCGTCGTTTAGCGCACGAACAATATATACATACGTTTCAATTGATAAACCAGTTTTCGTGTGACCGATACACTCCATAATTCTTTATTACACGTTTAATTTCCATTCGGTCATTACGCATTCGTTGCCAATTTTTTTTCCTGCAAACGTGTGTGCACACGTAATGGTCGGGTTTAACGATCTGGTCGATTTCACGACAAAACGACGGATATTATGAATGTCCGCCGCGTATCGGGCCGACAAATTAATTTAAACGACCGTTTTATCGACGAAACGTGGCTCGCGAGGAATGCAGATTTGCGCCGCGCCGGCCGTGATTTCTATTTCACAGTTCATTTCGCCGCGGCGGGTCGAGTTCATTCGCGTTTTCAACGCCGATGTTAATTGTTCCCGAAATATTTCGTGACACGCGGCACGCCGATTATGTCACCGTTTCCACGCGGCGCCGCCGTTCATTCATACGTCGCCACGCCGCGTTCACGCGTGCGTCGCTCGAATTTCTCGCGAGTGAAAAACCGCGATCCGATATTTTCGACTCGAGCGTCTGAAGACGGTTTAAGGAAGGAGGAAGCGAGGGAGAAAACGGGAAGCAGAGAAGTGACGCTGCAACACGGCTGCTTATGGGATTGACGCGATACTGGTTCCGCTGAGTTTGGCTCGGTTACAGTTGTTCTTCCCGCTCTGTTCATTAAATAGACGCGTGCGTCGGTGACTTTAATGCCACGCACGGAGAAACAGGTAAACGTTCTCGATTAGGGGTGAGGAAAATTCAATTATTCGACAGCGACAAAGTAAATACCACTTTTTCCTGGATTAGCCGGACTCAATGAAGTACTTGAGTTCTTCAATGCCTACTTGCAAACAGGATTCGTGGACAGGATCAGACTTTTACAACTATTCCTCGTATAAACGCAGTAGATTTTTTTAGTGGAACGGGATTGAATTAGCATAATTTATCTGTGATTACTCGCGAGGACATGCAAATCCTTTGTAGCTCGTTTCGAAATCGCAACTCGGTCCCGTGCAACCGATTCGAATAGAGCGGAGAGGAGAAACGGGTCGCGTCCGTTCGAATCCGTTCGATCGGTCGCATGTCTCGCTCATGAGCCGGACGGAAAATGCTGCTGGGTGCATTCCGATCCAGCGATACCGCGAAATGCGTTACTTTACGGCTCATTGATAAACGTAACACACGTAAAGCACTCTTAATCGCGGACCGTTTACGCTCTTATAATTGGCAGATATGTACGTGTGGCTCGCATGCAATAAACGAATGCACGTAGGACTAGCAATGGTTAAATGCAGTTAATGTATGGAAATTGTCTCAATCTTGCTGATGCTTGCTACTTCTTCGATATTCAAGGCTACCCTTTTTGCAGAGTTAATCCCCTTTTCACGGTCATCTCTTCAAACTGCAAGAAAATTGGAATTAATTTAATGCTTGAAGGAAATAATTTCTTAATCCTCTTCATTTTAATCAGATAATTGAATATTATTTATTTATTTATTTATTTATTTATTTAATTCATGGGTAATTAACCCTTTTACATATTGAAGAGAGTGGTACAGAGCAGTAAAAAAAAGAAAAAAAAAGAAAAAGAGATATTATAACGACTGAGATGCAAAGAAAGAACAAAGCTTTCTTCTAATAACTGAGCTGGAGTCAATAAAAATGTCAAAAATGTGAGAAAATCTGTTGGCTTTAGATATATTTTAATACATATATTTGACTAATCGAGGATGTAAAGTAATAAGTTATAGTATTAGGGCTCGGGGTTAGCTGTCACGCGAAAAATCGGAGGTTATTTAAGCAGGGTTGACCGATCGGCGCCCGTGGAATGCTATTTGTCGTGAGACGATGCGTCGAACGTCATAGCTTTGCACCTTTATCGCAATAAATTGCAGCCGGGCTGCGGTCCGGCGAAACGCGGTTGTCGGTCAGTCAGCCCTTCGTGGAATTTCAGCGACGTCTCCGTGCAATTTCGTGCACGCGACTTCCACGGGGCAGCGACCACCGGAGGCCTCGCAGGAATCTCATAAGCGGGACGGTTACACCGGGAATTTTGAGAATTTTGACGAGAGGCCGCGGTATCGATCCGGGACAATTTCGCTTAATCTCGTTAGGAAAATGGAATGCATAAAAATTGTACCGCGAAACTTCGTCCACGGAATTTCCTAGAGAATTTCGACGTTCGTTAATTTCTTGTTGCGCCGTAATAAAAGACGCGTGCATTTTCAAACTCGCTTATACGCGGCTGGTTATATTCATTTGCAAGTCGAGATTCGAGGGAGAGGTCGTAAAACCGAGCGGAACGAAACGTGTGTTTTTTTTTCAATGAAGCGTAGTGCGTACGACCGATAAACTGGAGTAGGTAATAAAGTTGCATTATTACGGGAAAACAGTCGTCGCCTGCCACGTAAACTAATCTTATCCGGAAAGGGTGAAGCGATTAGTAACACGTATCGAGTATAACGCGCAATCTTGTCGACGCCGTGATAAATACGCATTAATACGATATCCTCCGCGGAATAAAATGTGTTCCAGCGCAGTGCATGAATCTATTTCTCGAATAATTTCGCAAACACGTATTTCGCCCTTTGTATACCCGAGTCGAAAATTT